>JAJJLU010003731.1:0-34928 GCA_023807065.1 Isotricha intestinalis
AATTTATGTATATATTTCATTTTGAATTTATTTTTTTATTTAGATTATTAATAAAATATTTAATAAAATTATTTAACCATTGAACCAATTACAGAAAAAGAAATTCAAATATTTCATAAAAAATGAAAAAGATATTGTTAAAGATTGGATTTCTTATATTTATTGTTTAAGAAAAAAATTATTATAAAATACATTTCTTTTGGACTTCATTATGAATTTAATAAATATTATAGTATGATATCAATAATATTATAAAAAAAAATAAAAATTAAGAAAATTTATAAATAAATAATAAATATATATTTGATTAGAAAAAGTATTAATTTGATCCAAATGATAAAATAAGAAAAAAAAAATGAAAGAATATATTTATAATTACTGAAAATAAAAAAACTAATGAAATTACTGAATTTTGAAAAAAATAGTAAATAGAAAAACTATTTATTAAAAAATAAAATGTATATCTAATTATTTTATAAATGGATTTGAAGTTTTTATGAAAAACATAAAAATTAAATGAATTTTAAAATGGAATAAATTAAAATTTAAATTTTATTGAAAAGTATTGGTTCTTCTTTTGAAAATTATTTAAAATTTTATGAAAATAAAAATTTTATTTCAAATTTATTTTGAAATAAACTATATAATATTTTAATAAATAATGAAAGATAAATTCACAATAATAGAACCATAATTTTTTATTAAATATAAAAGCGAAATAATTAAAATTAATTAAAAAATAAAGTAAACTCAAAAAAAAGGAAAATAAAGAATATTTAAAATATAAAGTGTTTTAATAAATAAAATTAAAATGAATAATTAAAATATAAATAACTTTTTCATATAAAAAGTGACTTCTTCATTATTAGAATTTTGTATTAAAGAGATAATAAAAATATAAAAAGGTGATAATATAATCCATTCAAAAATTAAACACCAAATTCCACTTATAAACCAATTAAATTGAGTTTTACTATAAATACTACAAAAAGCAATAACATAATAAAATAAAAATACACTTATTATTATTATTATTATTATACTAATTATTCTTCTTTTTCTAACATCTTTATTAAATTCTTTAATTCCTTCTTCTATTTTATTTTCTTGTTTTGTATTTATTTTATTTTTAAGTCTATCTCTTTGTTCTATTGTTATTAATATTATTAATTTTAATATAAAAGTTATTAACATTGTTAAAAGAATTGAATATATTAATTTTGTAAATTCTTTTGATAAAGGATAATAAATTTTATTTCTTGAATTATTATATATTCTTTTTTCTATTATTGTTTCAAAATATAATATTGCATTTATTCCATAAATGAGAAAAACATGAAAGGTAAAAAATATTATTTTTAAATTTAATGGATATATAATTGAGTGTTTGAATAAAATTAAAATAGGATGTAAATAAAATAAATTATCTTTAAAAATATTTCCAAGAGAATAATTTTTAATTTTGAATTCATAATTTTTTTTATTATTAATATTTTCATTGTTGCTTTCTAAATCTTGACTTTTAGATTGATTTTCTATTTTATTATCTATATTTTCTTCATTATTACTATTAGATGATTCATTTGAAATACATTTATTTTCAATAACATTATTATTTATCTCATCAATTTTATATCCTTTATCATTTTCATTTATATCATTTCTAATCGAACTTTTTTTATTTTTATTTGTTAATAATAATATAATGTTTAAAATAATTGTTAAAACTATCATTATTAAAAATAACCAAAATCCAATATTACTTTGCAAATTATTTATCTCTTTCAAACATTTAAAAGTAAGAATATCAAGCTTATTAATTAAAGCTTCATTTAAAGGCATATTTTCTAAATAAGGAATTTCATATTTAAATTCAGGAATATAATTACAATACATTTTAATTTGAAGAGTATCTAAATTTAAACTATCATATTTACATTGATCATAATTATAAAAAGTTTTATTTTCATAAATTTGAGTTCTTCTAAATTTTTGAGTTAAATCATAATCAAAATCTTTTGTAATATAACAAGTTTTTTGAACTATTTCTTCATAAGATTTATAAATATCAATATTTTTATTAATATAAATTTTATATTTGTTTTCATTAATTTCATTAATATTTAATGGGAAATAAGTTGTAATATTAGTACATTCAGTAATATTAATATCACTTCCATCATTAAAATTAAATCCAATTGTATTTGTTTGATTAATATTAATTTCATTTTTAACTAAAGAATAAGTATCATTTGGAATAATAATTGTAATAAAAACAATATTTTTATCATTTGAAACACAACTTGATAAATCAGATGAAATAAAAGTACTATTTTCTTCTAAAATACTATATAATTTATTTATACTTTCTTTATTATTTGTCCATTTTCTATAATGAATACCTCTTTCTTCATAAAAATCATATGTCATTGAAGTTTCATTAAATAATCCATTTTTAATTTCTTCTAAAGTTAATTTTTTATAAATTCCTCCTGCATTTTTTACCATATTTAAAAACTGATTTATATCAAGAGAATATTCATTTTCATCTAAATATCTAATTTTTCCAAATAAATATCTTAATCTTTTGTTTTTTTTAATTTCTAAAGTAGTTTTAACTAAATTCGTAGCTAAATCATATAAGAAAATAATATTAGAATTCATATCAATAAATCCATCTAACATTTTAGTAATTGTAGTTCCAACAGTATGAAATAAAGTTTTAATTGTTTTTGGTTTTATAGTTTGAACTACTTTAGTACTTTTAACTAAAGAAGAAATAGTTTTAACTTTTTCCATTGCTTTATTACTTTCAATATTAATAATAGGTTCACTTTCAGTATCATTTTCATTTTCATTTGAATTTATTATTAAATCATCAGTTCCATTTCCAGGTTTTAAAAGTGCTTCTTCTTCATTTAAACCAAAATCTTCTAAAATTTCTTCTATTTTATTAATTAAACAATCTCCTCCTTTAAATAAAGAAGGACATAAACATTTTGCTTCATCATCTTCTATGAAACATGTTCCAATTAATGAAGTATCTGTTTCTGTTTCATTTCCACATGTTACATTTTCACATAAATCAATTATTTTATCAGGAATAATTTCTTCTTTTATTTCACACCAATCTTCTAGACATGATTTACATAATCCATCTTCATTAACTTTTTTATTTATCGATTCACATTCGTAACATAAGGTTGATTTATTATTTTCACGTCCATAATTCTCTTTACAAGAATATACACATTTATTTTCTTCCTCAAATAATGGAATTGTAGAATTAATTTGTGAACAATTAGTGTAACATTCATCATTATATGAATAATAACCGGGAGGACATTCATTTGTACATAAATTTGAATTTTTGGATTTATAGGGATTATTTGGATCTTTGGATTTACATGTTATACATGAAATTTTTGAATTTAAATAAGAAATATCATATATTAAATTATCATCACATGTTATAAGATTAAATGTAAATTCAATATAATTATTATAATTAGATGAATCTCTTATTATAATTGAGTGAGAATCTTTTACTTCTTCATATAATTTATATTGAAATATAAATGTATTATTATTTTCCCAAGAATAGAAATAATTAGTAAATGGGAATACTATGAAATTAATCATATTTGGATAATTTAAGTCAGTTAAAGGTATTAAACCATAATAATAATTATCCATAAAATATGATTGATAAGTTTTTCCTTTGATATTTTTAAAATCTTTAGTATAAAATTCTTTTGTATAAATATTATTTGAAGGAATTGTGATTGTTTGATTATTTGAGTAAATGATATTTATATTTGTTGTGAATGAATTGGGATTATCTAATTTTGGTTGTGTTTTAGAATGGTCAATTCCTATTAATAAATATTCTTTTGGACAAAAATGAACCATAAATATCAAATCATTATCAGATTTTATTTCATTAATTAAATCACAGAAATAAATTGAAAAAGTGTTTTGAATTCTTAAATAAATATTATTTTTAGTTAAATCAATTTCTCCCATATTATATAATTTATTATTTAATGGATTTCCAATATAATGAAGGTAATAAATATATGTATTAATATCTCCAACCATTTCAATATGATATTGATTTAATGAATTTTTATTTTCATTTGACTTAAAAATAAGTGAATATGATTCATTATCAAAATTTGAATTTTTTGTAATATCAGTTTTAAATCCATTATAACTCATATCTTCAATTAAATAAACTTTCTTAATTTGATTATGATGATATCTTCCTTTAAATTTAATAGAAACTTTTTCTAAAGTAAACTCAGTTAAACTTATAAAAGGACCATGATCTTTAATATCAAAATTACTATCATACACAATTAAATAAGGTATTATAACAATATCATTTGAAGAATAAGTAAAATTAAATAAATAATTTCCTAAATCAATATTTGTTATTGAGAAAGATAAATCAGAAATTATTTCTGAAGAAGAAATATTAATTTCATTTGATATAGTAAAATCTGTTTTAATTAATTTTATAGAATTAATATCATTTGAAATATTTAAGTTAGAAGAAAATGAAATATGAATAGCTTTTGGAGAATTTATATCATATTTAATAGTTTCACTTATTGGAATTCCAATTGAATTTTCTTTTACTATTAAATTTTTATTTAATATAAAATATTCACCACATTTATGCATATATTTGATTGTATAATTACCTGAATTTAAAATTGAATTTTGAATTTTACATAAAATTGAATTTGGATTATCTAATAATAAATCACATATAGTATGATATTCTTCATTTTCTTTTGATATCATTATTGTATTTATTAAATCATCTTCTGTGAAATTATAATAAAATTCTAAAATAAAATATTGATTTTGTATCTTTGAATAAATATCTCCTGTTATTTTTTTTAAAAATTGTCCATTTACTATACTAAAATTAGTTTCTGTAAAATTAGTATTATTAAATGAAATATAATAATCTCCTGTTGATAAAGATTTTGGATCAATTGAAAATTGATATATATTTTGATTATCTTTAGAATTATTTCCAATATATTTTAATTCTTTTTTAACAGGTTTATTATCAGAATAGTTAAAAACTAAAATTTCAATATTTTCAATATCTGGTATTTCACATTCTGAATATAAATTAAAAGTAATAGTTTTTTTATCATATTCACTTTGACATTTATTACCAAAATTATATTTAATTGTATGTATAACAATATTATCATAATTATTAATTATATAATCTAAACCATATTCAATACTTTTAGCATTACACACTTTTTTTTCACAAACTTTATTTTCTGAAATTCCATGTTTTAAATAAATTGAATTAAATTCTCCTTCAACAATAAAGTTAAGATCATTATTATCTTTATATGAATAATGATATAAAGGAGTGACAGATTGAACTTTATTAAAAGTATAACCATTTTTTCCTGAAATATTATAATAAGTTAAATTATTATTTAATATTATAGAATACAAATAAATTTCTTTTGATAATTCATCTTTAGCAATTTCAACATAAGCAGAATTACTATCATAATTAATTCTATTTGATCCTATTTCAAGTTTACTACTATTTGTTATGTTATCAATAAATATTAATCCAATAATATTAAAAGAATTATAATTTATATTAGTTATATAAATTTGAAATTTTGCTTTTCCATTTAAACTATCTGTAACAGAAATTTCATATGTAAATTCTTTTGGATAAATACTTATTGGGCTTGTTAAATTATAATCATTAAATTTAAGAATAAATTCATTGTTTGAAATATTTTTAACTAATTCAAATAAACATTTTCTTTCATTATCATCTGGATAACATTCATTTTTAATTGTATCTTTTAAAGTAAAATTATCATCTACTTCACATATACTTGTATATTTAAATTGAAAATATTCATTATCATAAATTAAACTATTTTTAATGTATGTTAAATTTGTTAATTTAATTTCTTCTTGGAAAAGAATTATAGGTTCTGAATCCATTAAATCTTTTCTGATTATTTGTAAAATATAATGATTATCTGAATAATTTGCTTCTAAGTTTGGAATATTATTTAAAATATTGAATTTATATGTTGTATTTTTTGATAAAGAATAAAGAGCATAATATAATTGAGTAAATGAAGTATCTATTTCATAATAATTAAGTGGTTTTAATATTAAATCTTTAAAACATTGATTATTTTCCAAATGATCATCTAATAAACAATAATTAACTTGACAAGGATTAAAATTATTTGGAATAAAAGATGATTTATCTTTAATAACATAAATTTTTTTATTAATTTCTTTATAAGTAATATTATTATTAATATCATCATTATATTTAAATATAAAATAACTATCTTCAATATCATCAGTTATTAAAATAAAGGTGTTACTCCAAATTTGAGATAAAGTTTGATAATTCATATTATTTTCATTATTTATAGAATAATTCATTGCAATAATATTATCATTCACAGAAATAGTTATATATGCATAACCATTATTAGTTTTTATATTAATATAATGAGTAAATATTATATCTGAAATTCCACCTGTTCCATTAATAGTTTGTAAAGTGTAAATAAGTGGTTCATTTATATTTTTCTCATAAATTGAAAAAATAAAATTTCCTTCTTTTGATAAGTTAATATTAGTTGTATTCATTATTAAAATATTTTGATATTTTTCATGAATGGAATATTCTAATTTTTCTTTATTATATGTAACATTTTCTATTTGTTCTAATGTAAAATCATTTGTGAAAATAACACCAATTTTTATTAATTGATCTGATTTTACAATTTGTTGTTTTGTATTATATAATGATAATCTTTTAATAAATGTTATAGTTTCTGAACTTATAAGTTCTTTTTCTTCATTTTGAAATAATAATTTAATATAATAATTTCCAGGATTAATTAAAGAAATAAAATCTGATGAAATATCAAAAATTATAATATTATCTTTTACTCCTATATCAAAAACTTTATTCTGTTCAATTTTCTTATTATTTTTATTAATCAGAGATAGTCCTATAGGAATAGAATCATTACTAAAATTTTGATTATAAGTTAAAGTAACAATATAATTTTTTGTTTCATGTATATTAATAATTTGAGGAGAAATTGAAATAAGTCTTTGACTATTGAAATCAACAATATTAATAATTCCTAAATCATGTTCTTTTTGACATTGATCAATTTCAATAATTGAAATTTGTCCTGTACTTTCCCCAGCTAAATCTCCGAAACCATTATATTCATTTTCACCTACTAAAATAAATTGATTAATTGTTAAAGGATCAATTAAACCATCTGTTAAATTTCTTTTATATAAAGAAATTAAATTTGATTGCTCATCTATAAATGATGAATAGTTTGTATATATTTGAAATGATATTCCTTCTGGAGTTGGTGTAATTGTTTTATCATATATATAATATTGTACTAAAGGATAATAATTTATTATTGTTAATGGTATAAATTCATTATTATAATTTACTTTTATTATATTTTTTCCATATTTTAAGTTGTTTTCAGTAATATAATATATTCCTTTTTCATTTTCTTCTAATTTAGTTTCATTTATATAAATATCATAAGGTAAATTTCCTATTTCAAATTTATAACTTTTATCATTTCCTTTAATAATACAATCATCACCTTCATAATCATAAATAAAATATGTATATATTTGTTCAGTTTCCTCAAATTCATTATATGTTATATTTATTTGAGTAGATTCTGAAGGATAAATAAATGAACAAGTTACTTTTTCTAAATTTGAAAAATCACATCCTTCTGATTTTTCTATGTTAAATATCTTCAATTCTCCATTTATATAAATTTTAGACATTATTGATTGTAATTCCTCAACAGTTATATTTTCATTTATATCAAATAAGAAAGTTATATTTTCTTTATTATTTGAAATTATTTGATAATTTTTAAGTAAATTAAAGTTAATAGGCTCATCATATATTAAAATTTCTTTTAATGGTAATGACAATAAATATGGCTCTTCTGAACCTTCAAAAGGATTGATTGAAATTCCATTGATTTTTGTTATAATATAAATTGGTTTTTCATTTTGTTTATTATGATATTCAGGAAGAGATATTTTAATATAATCATTATCTTTATATGTTATATTTTCTTTTAAATATATTAATTCATCAATAATTTCATTATTATCTTTAACTTCAACAGTAATTTCATTAATATATGGAAGATAATAATCTTTTGAAAAAATTAAAACATTGTTTTTTCCAGAAATAGGAAATATAATAAAAGAAGCTTGATATAAATTATTTGTATAAAAAAATTTTCCATAAAATTCATCTTCATAAAATATAGAATAATAACCAGTTTCTTCAGGCATTGCAATAATTAAATCATTGTCTAGAATTTCTTGATATTCTGTTGTATTAAATCCAAAATTATCTGAATAAAAGAATAAATCAGGAATTTTTGCTGAATTATAAATAATAATATATCCTAAATTAAAATATACTTTATCTAAAAGGAAAGTTTTATATATTATATTTTGAGCAAATAAAACCATATTAGAAATTTTATCTTTTATTACTAAAAGATAATTTTGTCCATTATTTAAAGAACTCATTTTTTCAGTTGTTAAATCATAATTACTTTGTCCTTTCTTATGATCAAAATATACTATTGGATTATTATTTTGATTAGATAAATAAGTTTCAAGATCCATTTTATATTTTGGAATTATATCAAACCAAAAATCTTTTGTTGATAAGATAAAATCAGGAAGAGGAAGAAAAAGAATAAAATCATAATATTCTTCTCCTACAATAATTTTTTTATTTAAAATTGAATATTTTGTGACATCTCCATCATTTTTTAAAGAATAAGCAAAAACATATGTTCCAATTTCTTTAGGAGAAAATTCAGCAATATAATTATTGTTAGTATTCTTTCCATTGATTAATATATTTTCATTATTAAAAGTTTCATTTTTTCTTTCATTTTTAAAATAAATATTTTTAATTTGACTAGCAAATCCTCCACTAATAGTTATTTTAGGAAGAGAAAGAAAAGTTGCATTGTAATAATATGGTTTATCAATATTTATTATTATATCTTCTTTATTTTTTGTTAACTCATAAATTTTAGAACTTCCTTTTTCATTAAATAATTGAATATTATAATTTTTTCCTGGATGAGCAACAATAGTCAAAGTTATTTCATTATTATTTTCATTAAAAGAAAATTTATTTATTTCTTGATCAATCAATGTATCTCTGGAAAATACAACAGAAGTTCCATCATTATCTTTAAGAATTATCTTTAAAATAGTATCCATATAAAAATCTTCTGAATTGATAGAAATTGGATTTTGTCCTATTGAAGTTGAATAGGGATAAACAATAAAATCAGCTGTTTCTATTGGAACACTTATAAATGTATTTCCAATATATTTAGATGAATATAAATTATATTTTCCTTTTTCAAGAGTTTCTGAAGTATCACAATATAATTTACCATTTCTAAGTACTTCATCACAGATTAAATTTATTCTTTTTCCTGTGTTACTATTTATTAAATGCAAACCTTTTAATGGACATATTAAATTATTAATAACAATTTTATTTAAAGAATATGTATTTCTATCAATTGATGCACTTGTAATAGTAACAACATCATGATATAAAGAATTTAAGATATTTTTGGAAAAAACATATACATTGATATTTCTTACATTTCCACTTTGAATGGGATAGTTAAGGTTTCCTCCTTGCGTTTCACTATAATTATCTCTTCTTACTAAAAGTTTATCTCCTTTCACAAAAGTCTGTTTTTGTAAATTTAAATATGCAATTTCGTTTAAATAAATACATTTACTAGTTAATCCAATATTTATAAAAAAATCAGATAGATTTTTTTTAACATATACTTTACAATCATTACCACAAGAACGATTATTTTTATTGTAATCTAAATAACTGAATTGATATTCTCCTTCTTCATAAGTTGTATAATAATAATATCTATTGTTGCCTTCAGTTTTAATATGAATAATTTCTATATCATTAATATAAACTTTATAAGGGAAATTATATAAAGGAGATTTATATTTCCAATAAAAAGTAACAGATTTTTGATTTCCTGGTAAAAGAATATAATAATTACTAACTTCATAAGAATCTTTGGGTTCATTATAATAATTAATTTGAAAATCTAAAGCACCACTTTCACAGTTTGTATAATAATATAACTGTTTTGGTGAAATTGTATTTGGATTTGGACAATTTAATATTGTATTATTATCTTCTAAATTACAATCAATTGAATATGATTGATATTTTAATATGAATTTAACTTCATTAACTCCAATTGTCATTGGCTTTGAAAATCTAATTTTTACATTTGAAGGATTTTTAGATGAATCAATAAATAATTGTCTTTGAACAAAAGTTGGAATTGATACATTGGCATAATTGAATGTAATATTTTTAATATTAATTCCTTCATAAAATATTGCAATATTTTCACCTTGAACAAGTTCATTTTTTGGAATTATAAAACTTTCAAAAGTACAATTAAATGGATTATAATTTATTTTTAAATTGTGATTTTTTTTAATTTCTTTTCCATTATATTTAACAGTGATAAAATTTTCACCATCCAAAGGATAATAAACATTAATTTGTGCATCATCTAAATTATCTCTTATCCCAAAAATATTTCCTTGACATGTATTCTGAACTTCAATTTTAATAACTTTTAATCTAGCTTGATAAGTGTATCCTCCTAATTGTGTATATATAAAACCAGGACTAGAATGATTATAAGGATATATTATTTTATAATCATTATAACTTGAATTACAATAAAATACATTTGTTGCACCTCCATAATAAGAACAAAATTTATCACCATATTCATTATTTGAAGTTGATGAAGGGAAAACTAACTTTGTATAGTTATAGTTTTCATCATTCATTATAACAAAATCAGGTTCAAATTTAATTTTTTCTAATGGTTCTTCATTTATTTGTTTATTTATAAATTGATAAACATCATAAGCAAAATTTATATTTTCATCTTCAAATATTTTTCTTTCTAATTTAATAATAGTATAATTATAACCTCTTTGATATAAAATTTTAATAATTAATTTATTATTTTCTAAACTTAATTTAGCATCAGTTTCATCATTTATATTTCTTTCATAAACATGAATATTTGTTTTGAGTCCATCATTTAATTTAACATATAATTTATTAATAGAATCAAGATAAAATTCATTTTTTTCATCGAAAAAAGAATAAGTAATATATTTATTTCCATTTATAATATCTTCACCAATTATTCCTGTAAAATTAACTTGACTAAAAGTTCTTGAAGAAAAAATATTATCACCAATTAATGCATCTCCAAAATAAACATTCATTTTTCCATAATAATTTATTTCTTCATCAAAGTAACAAAATAAACTTCCAGAATCATAATATATTGAATTTTTATTACAAGTAATTTCATAATCTTTTCCATTTTCATCCATTAAAACAAATTCACTTGGTTTAAAATTACAATATTCTGTTTTGAATTTAATTTTTTTTAAATCAGGATAAAAATATTCATCAGTGAAAACATCAGTAAAAGTAATTTTATCTATAATTCCTAAATAATCTTCAGTATCATTATTTTGAGTTACTCTAATTTCATATTGTCTCATTGTTAGATTATTTGATTTAAAAAAATATTCATTGTTAGTTCTATTTAATTCAATAACTATTGGATCAGTAATATTTTTTAATATTGATTTAGGATAATAAGCAAAAATTTGAATAGAATTATAATCTACATTAATTCCTTTTAAGTGTTCCAAAGTATATGAAAATGTTTCATTGTAATAATAGCATTTTGTATTTCTTGAAATTGAAAAAGTAAAGATTTCATCAAAAGAATTATAAACATAAATTTTTTCTTTTAAATATTGAAATTGTTCATCATTGACTTTATATCTAAAGTCATAAGAACCATTATTTGTAATAATACAATGAAAAATTGAAGTATTATTTGATGCTTGACCGCATTCAATATATTTTTCACTTTCATTTGTTGAATTTGAAGAAATGTATAATTTTATATTCATTGATTCAATTTCTGGAGATATTATTTTTATTACTTTTTTATTTGAATTTTTTTTCACATATATTGTTCTTGGGAAAGTAAAATTAATATTTGTTAATTGTATTGATAGGGTAAATATTGCTAATATATTTACTAAGGTAATTATTTTCATATGATACATTCAAAAAATCAATTACTTATATTCCAAAATAAATAAGTTTTTAATTATTTTTTTATTTTCAGAGTCTATTTTTATTGTTTTTTACTTGTTTTCTTAATATGATTTTTTCATTGTTTTTTTTTTCAATGATAATACTAAAATTTTAAGTTTTATTTAAAATTAGTAAAACTAAGGGCTAAGTGGGGTTGTGAATTTTTGTATAAAAAGTTATATTAAAAGTTTATTAAAGAATTTACAAATTGATATTTTAATGTTTTTACTGTACAATTAATTTTTTGAAAAAGAAATACAATTAATTGAATTATAAATTTTGAGTTTACAATTTATTGTTTTGGCTTGAAAGATTCTTTTTCTTTTTTAGATCTATTGATTCTTTTAATATGAATATTATGCTTCTTAATAAATGATTTTTTATTTATAACACTCATTCATTAAAATTTTATATTTTTTTAAAATTTTTTTATAATATCAATAGGATGATGAATACAAAAAATTAATAAAAATATTCTATAACTATATTAATTAAGTTCTAAAAGTTTGTCTCTTTTTTTTTAATATGAATTATTGTTCATATGTCTATTTAGTTAATTTTTAATAAATGTTATTTTTTTTAATTATTTTTTTAATTTTCAATCTGTGAAAAAAATTAAATGATATAAAGTTCAACAGAAAATTATTTTTTTGAAAAATATTAAATAATTTATTTATTTTTTTAAAAAATAATTTTAAATGAAAATGTAATGTTTAATTTTTCAAATCAAATGATTAATTATAATTGCTTATTAAAAAGTTGGTTATTTTAAGATATAATTTTAGAAAATATATAACTATGATTTAATAAAGTTGAAATTAACTTAAAAAAAAGTTTTCTTTCAGAAATAAGTAAATAATTTTTTATTTAAATTTTAAAATTAAATCTTTTAACTTTATTTCCTTTAATAAAGAAAAACTAAAAAAAAATTTAATAGGGGAAAAAAATAAAATAAAAAAATTAAAAAATTTAATTAAAATTAAATTTTCATTTTTAAAAAAATTCAAAAAATAATTTTAAAAATTTATTTAAATTTTTTAATTCATTAAAATTCCAAATAATAAACCAACAAAATAAGAAGCAAAAGTTCTATTATAAGGTTCAGCATAAATTAAAGGATTATGAACAAAAATTAATTCAATTAAACAAGCAATAAAAGCAAACAATTTTCCAATTTTTAATCCAAAAAAAGAATAAATCGAAGCTAAAATCCATAAAATATATTCTGCTTTAAGAATGTGAGCACAATATTTTCTATATTTAAATAAGCTTTTATTATGTAAAATTTTTTCTGATATTATTCTTATATTTTGTGATGCATATCCTTTATTTGATTCTATTATTAAATATCCTTTTGTTGCGATTAATATTACACTAATAGAAAATAAAATTTTAAAAAAAATATAAAAACATTTCTTAACTCCCATAATTTATAATTTAAAAATAATATAATGAAAAAAAAATTAAAAAAAAAAAATAAATATATAAAAAAAAATGAAACAGGAAGACCAAAAATTTTTTTCATTTCAAGATATAATAAATATAGCTTTAACAAATCCAGAATCAATAAGAGGAAAAAAAAGCCAATTAGATGGAGATTTTTCTTTAAATGTAATATCAGATTTAACATATTCTAACATATGGAATTCATTTACAAAATGGTGTATTGATCAAACTGAATTAGGATATTTAATAGATATATTTTCTTTTGGGAAAATGTTTTTTGTTTCTGAAAAATCAAATGAAGGAATTATTATTAAATTTTCTGAATATTTTTTAAAAGAACATAATTTAAAAGTTGATGAAAAAAAATGTAATTATAATAAACAATATAAAATTAAATTTTCTAACTCAAATCCTCAAATAGAAAAATTAAATTTAATTGCTATTTCAACTGAATTAAACACAAAAAAAATTTTAGTTCAACATGGTTTAAATAATATATTTAATTCAATTGGTTATTTATTACAAAATAATCATATTTGTACTATTGATTTAGGAATTTTAGGAATTATTCATTGTAATAATTCATTAATTTATCAAGTTCCTTCTAAATTAAAAAATGATACTATTATGAATAAAAAAACTACTATTCAATCTTTATTAGAAAGAATAAGAAAAAATCCAGAAAGTGAAAAAAAAGAAGAAGAAGAAGAAAAAAATCATTTTGATAGTAATATAAAAAGTGAAGAAACAGAAAAAATGGGATATGAAACTCAAGAAGCATGGAAATTAAAAAATGAAATAGAAAGTAAAATAATGAAAGAGAAGAAATTAGAAGAAGATAAAAAATTATCAGATAAAGAAAAAGAAGAAATAAACAATGCAAAAAAAGTAATATCAAAAGCAATAAAAAATACAAATTATTATACTATAAAAAATCAAGAAGAAAATAACATGAATAATACCAATAATATAATATTATTTAAAAAAGCGATGTCTAAAACACATACTCAACTACCACCAATAAAAATAATGAAAGGTGATAGATTAATAAATATTCCAATGAAAGACCAAAGATTTAATATTAAAGAAATGTTACATTGTAAATTTAAAGCGATAAAAGTTCAAAAAGCAAAAGCAAATCCAGTATTATTTAATGTATATTCAAATACAAAAGCAGCTCCATTCACAGCAGAAAAAACTCAAATTCCAATTACTCATAGAATTGCTTCTTTTTATACTTTATCTATTCAAAATTTAATTATTGATAAAACTAGTAAAAGTATTAAAAGATTATGTGATGATTATTTCAATAAATATAAAGATATTACTTTTGAAGAACCTGCTACTGAATTAGAAGAATATTTATTTATTTTACATTATGATAATATTAGTGAAGATAAAATTAAATTAAAAAAAGAAGCTTATAAAAGATACTTAAATTTCATTGAAAATTCAATTTCTGATGATTATATTTCTATTATGAAAAGTGATTGGATTGTTCAAATAATAAAAATGATAAATAGAATTTATTTAATGAAACAATATGATATTTTAGTTAATGATTGTTTTAAAGAAATGACACATGATTATAAAATTGCAATGAAAACTTCAATTTTAGATTATATATTAAAACATCCTGAACAAAGACAAAAATTAAATATTCCTATTTCTTTTAGAAGAATAAAAGAATATGCAGAAAATAGAATAACAAGACCAAGTGATGATGATATTCAATGGAAAAGTAAATTTCAAAAAAATAAATTGTCTATTTCTAATAATTTATATATTATGTGTGAAAATGCTACTAAAATTATGAGTTATTTTCAAAAAAATTTAATTCAAACTTCTTATGTTAATTTAAATGAAGTTATAGGAATTAATTGGCCTACTGTAAAATTAAATAAATTTGTTGAAAATCAACAAAATCAACTTGAAGAAGAAAAAAATTTAGTGAATGAAAATTGGAGAAAATTTGTCGAAAATATTTTAAAAGAAAATAAAATATATAAAGATCAATTAATATTATATTTTAAATCAGTATCAGGATTAATGTCAAGTGAATTAAGGAAATTAATAATAAATTCAATAGAAAAATATTTTAATTTTATAAAGCAATTCCAAAAAGAAAATTATTTATCAGCAGAAGAAATATTTAAAAATCAATTTGATCCAAATTTTCCCTTTCAAAAATCATTTATAGAAGTAGAATTAACAGAACATATGAATAAAACAAAATTTACATTTTCAGATGAATTAAATGAAATTCATTCAAAATTAACAAATGTTATTCAAGATATAATAAAATATAGTGAAGGAGTTGAAAGAGCAGATAATATGTTTATTAAAAATGTTGATAAGCATAGTAATTTATGGAAAGTTCCTTTTAATGATTCTGTTGTTACTTATATGTTTAATGAAATTAATAATGTTATTGATGAAAATTTAAAAGTTATTGATAAAGTCACTGATTTATATAAACCTTTTGAATTTATTATGAAAGAAGATGAAGAAATTCAAACTTTTATTTCTTCAAATCCTAAAAGAGAAGATTATAAAAAAAAAATAACTTTTTATGAACAAAAACAAACTTTACTAGATACAATGCCAAATAATTTATATATGAATATGATAAAAATAAATTGTACAAATTTAAATGAACATATAAGAAATGAGATAAATAAATTTACATTACATTTATTGAATAATATATTGACTGTAAATATATTTAATAAAAGTAAATACTTAGGTCAAAGTTGTACAGATATTTTAGGAGAATTAAAGACTCAAGTAAACACAGAAGAAATATTATTTAAATTAGAAAATATAGCAGAAACATGTAGAACAGAAACAATCCCTCAATTATTAAATGAATATGAAGATTATTTAAAATGGGTTTTCTTTTATTTAAGTTATGACACTTATCCTGTTTATTTAACTCAAAAAGAAATTTCAAATAATTTCGAATCTTCAATTAAAGAATGTCATGATAATTTTATTCAAATAGATATTTCAATGAAAAGTTTTATGGATGTGTTAGAAAATCAAAAGAAAAAATTTACTCAAGATTTAGATGAAGAAAGAGTGAAATTATTAGATGATATAACAGAATTAAAAAAAGCAGTAGATGATAATAAAGAAAATATAAAAACAAAATTATATGGTGATGAAAATAAATTTAGAGAAGGATTAGAAAAATTAAATCAAGAAGCTTTAAATTGTCAAAATAGATTAAAAACAGTAGTTGAAAAAGAAGGTTATTTAGGAAATCCTTTTACAACAGAAGATGAAAGAGTTGATCAATGTTTAAATGATTTACAACCAATGATAAGGTATTTTACATTTATTAATAAATATAAAATTATATATAAAACTAAAAGAGAAAATAAATTAGCTGATATTGATTTTAAAGAAATGGATGAATTATGTGATCAATATGATATTTTTGATATTTCAATGCAAAAAATATCTTCTTATAAAGATAGAATTCAAAGAGCTAAAATTGATTTTGAAAGTTTTAAATTAACTGTTGAAATGTCTAAATTAATTTTACCTTTAGTTTCTATTTTACAAAAAAATATTATTGATGATAATCCTATTTTTGAAGATAATAGATATTATTGTTTAGAATTAGCAAATTTATTTCCTTCAATTTTTATGAAAGAAAATGATGAAGAAACTCAAAGTGAAATGGGAAATATTATTTTTCTTGATATTCAAAAATATTCTAAGACTTTAGAAAGTGGAAAATTGGAAATTGAAAAAATTGTTAATGAATGGGAAAATGTTAATTCTATGTATGATATTCAACCTAAAATTGTTGAAGAAATGGAAATTGAATTTAATTTAGAAAAATATAATAAAAAAGAATATTTAATTATTAAAAAAGAAAGTTATAATTCTGTCATCAATAATTTAGAAAAAAATATTAATTTAATTGATGAAAAAATTAATGTCTTTGAAGAACCTAAAAATAATTTAATTATTTTTACTGAAATTGTTAAATTAAAAGAACAAATGAATATTATGTTAAAAATTATTAAAAATTTAAGTGATTGTCAAATTCAACTTGAAAGTTATATGGATAGGACTACTGAAATTAAAAAAAAATCTGAATGTTTTATGCTTTTAAAATCTGTTGAAAAACAATTTAAAAGCTTAATTGATTTAATGATTCAAAAAAAAATGAAAGTTTTAACTATTTATTTTGAAAAAGAAAAATTTACATCAGGAATTGATGATTTAAATAAATTGTATAAGGATTTAGATAAGAGTTTAAAGGAAAATAATATTTAAAATTTATTTTTTTGATTTTTAATTGTTTTTAAATACTTTTTTTAAATAAAAAAAAACAATTTTAATTTAATTAATAATTCTTATTTTAAATTTGTATAATCATTAATGGATTTATTTAGTTTATAAGATAATTTTATCATTAATCAAATAAAAAAAACATTAAATTTATTTTTTAGATTTACCGAATAATAAAAAAATAATGAATAATGTAAATCAATTAAATATAGCAAATATATTAATTGAGAATATAAATATTATCTGATAATGTATTCTATTTAATTTAATTAAATAAACATTCTTTTATTATTTATTTTTTTAATTTGAAAAAATAAATAAAAAATTTGAATTGTTTTATAATTTTAATATATCTTTAAATTATATTCCAAACTTTAATAGTTCTATCTCTTCCATAAGAAACAATAAATCCATTTTTTAATTGAATAAAACCATAAACCCAATCATTATGTGCATTATTAATAATATGAATTAATTCAAAAATATCGCTTTTATATATTTTAATATTATTATTATATCCTCCAGTTAAAAACATATTCTTTTCCTTTATAACATAAATTCCAATACATCTAAATTCATTATTAATTTCTTTCACTATTTTTTTTTCTGATAAAGAAATTACTTTAATAATATCATCTCCAACAATAATTTTATCTTCATCTAATATATTTAATATATTTGTATTATAACATATTGCTTCTTTAATATTAATTATTATTTCTAAATTATTCATATTCCATAATATTGTTCCTTCAGGACAAGAAGATATTAAAATATTTTTATTTTCTAATATTAATAATGAATTAACCCAAATAATAAATTTAATTATTGTTATACATTGATATTTATTATTATTTTCTTCCCATATTTTAATTGTTTTATCTCTTGAACAAGAAATTATTTTTTCATTTGAATAATATTTTATACAATATATTGTATCATTATGAGCATTTTCTATATTATTATTTAATATATATTTATCTGATATTTTATTATAAAAATTGATATTTTGATATGAACAAGTTATAAAATTATTTTCATTTTTAACATCTACATAATTAATATTATCATTATGAGCTTCTTTTATTGTTTGAATATTATTTAAATTTATATCAAATATTTTTATTGATCTATCATTTGATACAGAAATAAAATTTCCTGAAGGAAATAAAGATATAAAACGAATTGTATCATCATGTGCATAAATTGTATTTTGTAATTTTAAATTAATTTGATTATTCATTTTAATTATTTTAATATTTAAATTAATAAATTTTCCCTCATAATATAAAATTAATCTTTAATAGAATTAAATTTAAAAATATTAAAAAAATATATAAAAAATTAATCTTTCATTAATTTAATTAAAGTATTATTCCCTGCTAAAGCAAAAATTCCTTTATTTAATTCAACACAAGAATAAATAATTTTTTCATTTTTTTCACTTTGAAACATTTTAATAAAATTTTGATTTTCATATTTATATTTAACAATAGAATTATTTTTATTTTCATCAATAATACAACATAAAAATAAACCATCAAGACATTTAATAATAGAAAGAATTTTTTCAGGGCCAATAATATATTTAATAAACTGATGAGTAGATATATTAATTAAATAAAAACCTTTTGAATTAGTTCCTGCAATACATAATACATTATTGTCTAATAAACATATTGTTTTTAATCCAGCACAAGTTTCAATATAATTTATTTTAGAAAGAAAAAAATAATTATTTGAATCCCAAAATTTTAAACATTTATCTTCTTTTGATAAAGTAATAAATTCATTTTGATTTAATTTATATATATTACAAAATGAATTTGTATTTTGAAAAAAAATTGATTTAAAATAAGAATATTCATTATCATCATTTAATTTCCATATTTTCATTGTTTTATCATATGATACTGAAATTAATGTATTTTCATTTATTTCAATAATTTTATTTATCCAATCATTATGACCAAATAATGTTTGTTCAACTTTATATTTATTATTTTCAATTAATTTAATTACTTTCATTGTTCCATCGTTTGAACATGTTATTATTTTTCCATTTATTAATTGAGTAAAGGATCTTACACATTCTGAATGCTCTTTAATTGATAATTCAAGTTCATATGTATTTTTATTATATATATTTAATGAATTATCCCATGAACAAGATATTAATCTTCCATCTTTTAATTTTGATATATAAGATATTGAATCTTTGTGATTTTTTAATGTTTTAAAATTATTTTTTAGGAAATTATTTATTTTTATTTCTCTTTTATTTATATTATTTACTTTTATTTCTTTTTTAATTGTATCATTCAATTTTATTTCTTTTTTATTTATATTAATTGTTTTTAAATCTATTTTATTTATAATATTTAATTTGGTTTCTTGTCTGTTTGTGTTATTATTTAAATTTTGAAGATATAATAGATATTTATTCCCTTCATTATATATTTGATCATATAATTCTATATTATCTAACATTAATATATTTTCTAAATTCTTTAAATTTTGAATAACATGAAAATTTAAATTATTTAATTGTTCCTCATATTGATAAGTATTTAATAATATTTTAAAAAATTTTAATTGTAATTCACTGGAACTTTTAAATGAATCAATAAATGAAACGATTTTTTGTTTAATCTCATTTAAATTATTAATTTTAGATTCTAAACAATAAATATTATATTCTAATTTTTTTAATTGAGATTGAGAATATTTTAATTCAGATAAATCAATTAATCCATGAGATTTATGATTATTTTTACAATAAATACATAAATTTTGCTTACATTTTATACAATAAAAACAAAAAGGATTTGAATGAATTTTACATAAAGAATCATATTTCTTTAAATTAATTATATTATGTGAATCATCAATAAGATGATTTCCAATACATAAATTACAAATAAATATATCACATTTTGAACAATACATAAAATTTCCTTTTATTTCTTTTTGTTCTTTTCCACATTCCTTACATTTTTCTTTTGAAAGACAAAATTTATTGTATTTTAATAAATAATCTTTTAATAAAATATTTCCTTTATGTTGATTTTCACATTCAAAATATATCATTGGTTTTCCTTCTTTATTGTTTATTTTAAGAGAACAAATTAAATTACAATTTGGACATCTTGATATATATTCATTATCATAACATTTAAGTAAAACAGGAGCAGCTTCATCTGATGAAATATTTAGTACTTTCATTTATTATATTTATATTATTTTATTTCTGATAAATAAGAATTATATTTGTCTATTTTTATAAAAAATATTAAAATTCAAATTCATTAACTATTTCTAAAAGAATTTCTAAGTTTAAAAAAAAGGATATTAACAATTAAATAAAGGCTTTAATATTTATAATATACTATTTTTATTTATATATTTTTTATTATAAAAAATAATTAAAAACTAAATTAGAAAATAAAATTGTACAAAAAAAATTCCTTGATTAAAGCTTTCAGAAAGTGAAAAATTCAAATTAATTAAATTTATAATAAAAGAAATTAAATTAAATATAACTGTGATAAAGAAAAATTGAAATAAATAATGTAAATGTAAATATTAATATATTGAATTTTTTCCTTAATATAAAAAGATTTTCATATATTTGATTAATATTTATTTTCATTATGTAAACATTCTAAAATAATATAAAAGATTGTTTGAAATACAATAATATAAAAATTATTATACTAATTGGAAAATATAAAAATTTTTTTCAATGTTTTTGTTCAGACATATTTTTAAATCTTTTAATAAAATGTTTTGATTCATCTTTAGATGGAAAATCAATAATAACTTTTTTTTTTAAATTATCTAAATCTAAATATTCAATTGTAATAATATTTCGTCTTTGTTTATCTCTAAAAATTTGTAAAATTTGAGAAAAATTTAAAGTTCCAATTAAAGTTAATTCTTGTTGTTTATTTTCTTTATTTTCTTTTCCAAGATCAAAATATTTAGAATCAAATTTTTGTTTAGTAGTATTTATTTCATTATCTTCATAAATTTTTTTTCTTTCATTTTTATAAATTTCAATTTTTAAATCTTGAAAAATTAAACAAATAATAATTTGAATTCTTTCATTCTCAAGTTTTTTACCATTTAATTCAACTAAAATACAAAAGCTAATTAAATTTTCTTCTACTTTACTTAATTCATTAATATAATCAATTTTAATTTTAATTTTATGTTCCCATAATTTTTCAATATTATTATTTATTTCTGACTTTAAATTATTCTTTTTCTTATTTTTTGATTGACATAAAATACAATTTTTTTCTTCATGATCAAGTAAAGAAATATTATAATTAAAACTTTTTTTATGAATTAAATAATATCCTCCATAAGCAAAAGAAACATAAGGATAATTTTCTTTTAAAAAAGATTTTAAAGTTAATTTAAAATTATCATATTCTTTTAATTTAAACATTTGTTTTTTATCTAATTTAAATTTAGCATCTTTTAAATTTAATTTTTTTTCAATTTTTTCTTCAACAGCTGAATTTCCACTGAAAAGATATTCAACTTGATTATCAATATTATTTTCATTTTCATAAAAATTTTCTAAATTTGTAAAATCATAATTTTCAGAAATTAAAAAAATAAAATGAAAACTTCCTCTATTAGGTTTAAATCTTTCAGAAATAATTTCAGGAAAATCTTCAGATCTTAATTCTTCTTGATCAACCATAATCATATTTGGTAAAAAACCTGTTTTTTCATTTTCATCTGAAAAATCTCCAAATTCTAAAATTCTTAAATCTATTAATATATAAGTTATTTTTTTATTTATTATCATATCACAATGTTCACAAATATAATTTTCATTTATTTTATTATTATTATTTGTTTTTTTCTTTAATTTCTTATTTATTTTACACTTTTCATCTGGACATTTTATATTTTCTTTATATGTTATGAAAAATATTTCCATTGGGAAAATTGGAATTGAAGGAATTTTCTCAAGAGATAATTTTTTATAATAATATAATAATTTTTCAATAGAAACATTTTTTTTAGTAATTTTTAATTTATTTGCAAATATTCTATAAGAATAAGGAGTTGATTCTCTAATTTCAATTGCATGACACATAATAAGACTTAATTCTTCTATAGAAGAAATTGTTAATTTAGATAAAACTGGTAAATATTTCATTTTATCATCAATTTCAAAAATTTTATTTCTATTTAATTTAATTAAAGCAATGAAAACATAATGTAAAAATAAATTATCATTAACTAATATTAAATAATCAATAAAAGGATATAATATATTTAATTTTAAATGACTTGTAAAACCAGTTAAAAACCATTTCATAGCATATAATTTAGGATCAATATTAAATTTATCTAAAATATTAAAAATTGCAGGTTCATGATATTTTAATAATAAAATAAATAATTGTAATGTAGGATAAACTGGGAAAAATTTTTCTATATAATATTGATTTTCATTATTAATTTCATTTGGATTTATTATTTCTTTTGTTTCTCTATTTACATCAATTGGATCAATATAATAATTTTGTAAATAAATTCCTATAAAACTTTCTGCAATGTTATATATTTCATAATATTTTAATTTTGGAATTTTATATTTCATTAATAATAAAGGACCAAATATTTCATTTATTGATTGTTTATATTTTATTTTTTTCTTTTCACAATGATAAGTTAACATTATTTCTAATATTTTTTTAAATCCCGGTAATAATATTGATTCTCTTTTTCTTGTTCTTTCACAATCTTTTTTTATTAAATCTTGTAATTCATGTTTTGGAGGAAACATTAATATTTCTGTATCATCTTTTATTTTTGTAAAACTTTCATTTTCTAATAATTTTGATCTCCAAACATTTAATTTATCTTCTGATATTTCTATAAATAAATCTAATGGAGAATTTTGTAATATATTTAAATAATCTTTTTCATTATTATTTTCTTCAGTTTTTTTTGTTTCCTTATTCATTTTTATTTTTTTTTTAAGTTAATTAATTATATTTATTTATATTATCATTATTAATTTCTTTATTTTTTATATAATTTTAATTCAAAATTCTTTAAATAAAATAATATTAAATTTTATTTTATTCATATCTATATTTTTTTATAAATATTGTTTTTAATCTTATATAACTATCTTATCTTTCTATTCTAAAAGAATAAGAATATCTTCTTATCTAATAAGAACATAATATTTCTTATTAAAAATCATCAAAAAAATTCATTTAACTTGAGTAATTCCTCCTCTTAACCTATCTTCCAATAATATCTTGATTTAATGCATATATTGGCTGTGAATCCACTTTTAAATAAATTAAAAAAAATCAATGTAATATTAAACAAATTAATTCCATTTTAATATTATTTTTCAAAATATCCAAAAAAAAAAATTAAAAAATAAATAAATTTAAAAAAAAAAATATATAAAAACAAAAAAAGAAAAATAAAAAAGAAAAAAAAAATGTTTAAAAATGTAAAATTTTTCAAACATAAAATATACCAACTAACAATATTAATAACATTATTATCATTATCTATTTCAAATAGTTCAATAAATTTAAACCAGACAATAACAGGAGAAATGAAGAGAGATGAATCATTTGAATATTACCAATTAAAAATTCCATCAGACATAGAATCAAATAAATATATATTAGTATTTGTGGTAAAAGAGGATAAAAAGAATATATTAGAAGGAGAAGAAGTATTCAGTGATCCAGATATATATATTTCAAAAACACAAAAAGATCCTCATTCACCACAAACTTCAGATTATTATTCTGAAAGATATGGAAATGATATATTATCAATTCCTTCAAGTGAAGTAAATCCAAATGATATTTTTTATATTGGAATGTATTGTCAATTTAGTTGTAAATATAAATTAATAGCATATTTATCAGAAGAAATAGAAATTGAAATAGGTAAAATGTATTCAATAGAAATGAAGAGGAAATCATCTTTAAATTATATATTAAAAATTCCTAATAAAGAATATAAAGAATTAAATGTGATATCAAATTCAAATGGAATGGAAGAATTTAAAATATATATGAGTAAAACAACACCTTCAAGTCAAAATACTATAAAAGTTATTCCTTCTTGGGCTTCTGGTTATTTAATAAATATTGATAAATATTCAAAAGATTATTGTACTGATTGTAATTATCATATTTTATTACAAAGTGGAAAAGAAGATTGTACTATTCAATTATTTGCTTATTTTCAAAATAGTATTACTAAAGTTTTATCTGGAAATCCTATTCAAGATGCTATGAAAAGTTATGGTAAAAGATGTTATGCTTTTGATGTTTTTAATAAAAATAATTTAAAAGATCAAAAAATTGTAATTTCTATCACTTTATTTAGTGGAAATGCTTTAATTGTTATTGAAGGATTTCAACATAATGATAATTTAAATTATGAAAATGCGAAAAATAATAAATTTTCATATGAAATTTTAGGAGAAAAAAGTATTTTATTAGATAATAAAGATATATTAAATTTACCTAATTCACAAAGTGGAAATATTAATGAATTATATTATTGTATTTTTTCAAGTGTTTCTATTTCATATACAATGACAACTTATTTTTTAAATCAAGCACAATCACTTCAACAATATAATTTTATTTTACCTAAAACTGAAGTAACAGGTTTTTTGCCTAATGAACAATATACTAAATATCAAGTTGGAGATTTTTCTTCAGTTTCAAAACAATTAAAAGCAAATATAACAATAAGCTTTTCAGGTTTAGTTGGATTTCCTAAAGTATATGCTTTCTTTTGCATAGGAGAAAATGAATGTTTCTTTGATAAAGATTATTTCATTCAAAATCAAAGAAATAATAAATTAATAAATTCTATTTATACTTCATTTCAAGATTCTGTTATTTTTATTGATGGATATGAAAATAAATGTTATGAAGAAGATTTTTGTGATTTATTAGTTGTTGTTTCTTGTTCTTCTGTTAACACTGGTTATTGTCAATATAAATTAAGCGCTAATATTGAAGAAACTTCTTTATTAATGTCACCAAGAACTTCTTATTATTCTATTATTTCAGTTGGAAAAATAGATAAATATCAAATTAATATTAATGATGATGATATTGAAAGTGTTGTTATTGTTTTAAATACTGCAAGTGGAAATGCTGAATTAGAAGTTTATGAAATGAAAGAAAGTAATTTTGAAGATAATGAATTGAAAAAAATTGGAATGTCTATTAATAAAGATTATTTACCTGATGTTGTTAGAATTACACCAAAAAGATTAAATAAAGAGAATTTAATTGGTAGTTATATTATTAAAGTTACTGCAGATACTTTTTCTTCTTATTATTTATATTATTATACTACATATAAAAGAAAAGAAGAAGATGAAAAAGAAGAATATATACCTGACGAACAAGATGTTTCATTAACTTTACAAGAAGGTGTTATGTTAACTGATTATTTCCCAAACGATATTGATTATAAAATTTATACTTATCAACCTAATTTAGAAGAACCTGAAGATTTAAAATTTATTATAACTCCAATAAATGTGAAATTCTCATTTAAAGTTTTTTTATATTTAGATGATTTTGAATATGATGATGAAGAAACAAATGAATTTGATAGAATAAAAGGATATGAATGGTCAAGTGATATAAATGGTGAATTATTAATAAAAACAGATGATGAATTATATAGTTTAGATAATACATATTATATTGTTGTTTATATGAATAATCCAGAAGATAATTCATTAAGTGATAAATCTGTAATGAAATATTATCTTGGTGTTACTACTCCTTCAATTCCTTTTATTTTATTTCAAGGAATTGAACAAACTGGTTTTTTAAATAATGATTATCCTTTTCAAACTTTCTGGTATTTACATAATGATTTAAATAATCCTTTTGAAATTGATATTAATTCCTTATATGGTGAAATTGATGTTTATGTTGATGTTGAAGAAATTACAGAAGAGAAAATTGATAAAGTTGAAAATGGAAATTCATATGATGAAGAATATGAAGATGAAGATTATTTAGAAACTTCATTAACGTATATTAGAAAAATAAAAGATTTTGATAGTATTATTTTAGAAAAAGAATATTTAGAAAAGTATTGTTCAGGTGATATAGATGATGATGATGAATTTTATGGATGTAGAATATTCATTTATATTAAAAGAAGTAAACATACAATTAAAAATGAAGGTTCTTCTCAGTTTTTAATAGTTGCAAATTCAAATGAAAAATTTGGAGAAATTTTAGTAGCAGGAACATCAAAAAATGATTATGTATATCCCGGTGAATATAATTATTATATTATTGAAGAAATAAGGAAAAAAAAAGGAAATGTAATTTCAGTTATTTTTAATGATGGTATTGGAGATGTTTATTTAAGAATTCCTGAAAAACCAGAATATGGAGATGATATAATATTTCCAACTGATAAAAATTATACTTTAAAAGGTAATGATACTTATAATGGGAAAGTTATTGTAATTCCTGATGAATATTTCCAAAAAATAAATAATGAA
This sequence comes from Isotricha intestinalis, assembly GCA_023807065.1. NCBI lineage: Eukaryota > Ciliophora > Litostomatea > Vestibuliferida > Isotrichidae > Isotricha > Isotricha intestinalis. Next base: position 27,651 of record JAJJLU010003731.1, read on the forward strand.
AATATTAAAATTCAATTATTTATTGCTGTTAAAGGAGAAATGCATAATAATGAATATGGTGAAGAAGAAAATGATATTCCAATTGAATATTCAATTTCTTATTCTTCTGATAAAATGAGATTAAATCAAAATTTCCCTTTTGAAAGTTATATTAATTCAGGTGAATATAAATATTTTGATTTATATTTCGACAAAAATGTAAAAAATATTTATATTTCATTATCAAATATGGATGGAGATGCTGATTTATATTTGAATTATGGAGATAAAATTTTTCCAACTCCAAAAAATTATAATTGGAAAAGTACAAATACAGGACATGAATATATTGATTTTAATATTGAACATTCTTTTTTTAAAAAAAATAATATTAAAAGTTTAGAAGGACATTATACTTTATTAGTTATTGGTTATACGTCTACAACTTTTACTTTATTTGTTTCTTCACATGAAACTAAAGTTATTCCTTTAAATGATAATTCTCCTATGACTTGTAAATGTGAAAATAATTTTGATAAATGTTATTTTAGATATGATGATGTTTATTCTATTAAAAATTCAGATTTAGATATTGAAAAAAGTCAAATTGTTTTTGCTTTAAATTATTTTTATGGAAATGGAGAATTATATGCTAAAATTTCTAAAGATTCTGAAATTAATAATATTCCTAAAGGAAGTAAACTTTATTCTTTTTTCCCTGATAAAAATAATAATGACTTTTCAACTTTAACTTCAAAACAAAGAAATTTTTTAAGAGTTAAAGTTAAAGAAGAAAAATATACTAAAGATACTATAATATTATTAACTTATGAATGTGGAGAAAAGGCTTTATTAGAAATTAATTCCGCTAAATTATCTTATGATGCAGTTTATGATTATTTAGATGTAAATAGAGAGAATATTTATTTTTTAAAATATAATAAAAATTTGCCAAAAAGAAAACAACCTTCAAGTCTTCTTTCTTTTTATAATATAGAAAAACATGATATTATATATAATTTACATTCATACATTGGTCAAGGAAGAATAGAAATTTATACTAATGAATCTTATTATGATAAAGAAGAAAAAAAAATAAAATATGATTATGAAGCTATTGGAGATTTTATTTTAGGAGATGATAATTTAGAATCAACAGAACAAGATCAAATATCAAATTATATTGAAAGTACTTCAAATATTCAAAAAAAAACTATTTTTTTCAAAGTCCAACCAATAACAAATTTTGGTTTTTATATTCAATTATTATATGATAATTCATGGAAAAGAATTCAACTTGGAAAGTCAAAAGAATTTTTTGTTAAAAATGATAAATTAATGGGATATTTTGATATATATGATGAATATGATGGAATAGAATTTACATTAAATTTAGAAAATGTAAGAAATAAAAAGGCTTCAGTATATATTAAAATAAATCAATTAGAAAAAAAAGATGAATATCAAGAAAATTCATCTCCTGAAAATGCTTATAAATATATTATTCCAACAAATAAATTATATGATTATAAAGATACCACTGATAGAGTTTTAGGTTTACTTTCAATAGAAATGAATAATTTACCTAAAATAGATAAAGAAAATAAATTTATAAGAGCTTTATTTTTAGTAGAAATAAAAAATGATCGTTCTAGACTTAATTTTCCTTTTTATGATGATGATAATAATCTTAAAGAAAGTACTGTTCATATTTTAGTAAACCCATCAGAAAATAAAATTAAAAGAGTTGAAGCAAAACAATTAGAAGTTTTTTATTCAAATATAAGTGCAATTTATGATAAAAATGGGAATTTAGAAACAGTTTCAGAAAAAATATATTCATTAGAAAAAAATGATGAAGATGATGATTTAATGGTTATTGAAATCTCTTCTTGTAGAGGTGACTTTGAATATAAAATATCTTCAAATTATAATATGTCTGTTAGTGATATTAAATATGAAGAAAATGAAGAAAATGGAAGAAAAGTGATTATTTTAAAAAAATTAAAAGAAAAACATGTTTATTTCTCACTTAAAGCTTCTTCACATAATGATGAATGTGAAGAAGAAAGAAAACCTCAATGTAATAAAAGATTAAGTTATTTAATGTATTATTATTCAACAACAAAATCAAATTTTGAAGTTTCTTATGTTGATGAAGATTTAACTTATGTCCCAATAAAACAAGGAGTAAAAATTATAATTCCTCAAATTTCAGCAAGAGATATAAAAGGTGAAATAAGAGATTTTTCAGAATATAAATTTGATTTATTTTTAACTCATCATGAAGATAGATTATCATCAATGGGGAGTATATGTTATTTAACAAGATATATTGATGAAGTAGATCCACTTCGATTTTATAGGGATATAAATATTGAAAATAATGAATATTATGTTAAATTAGATTATTATACTACTTATTATATGAATATTTTAGCAAGAAATGTTATCACTGGTGAAATTATTGCTTTTTCACCTATTATTGTTAAAAGTGGAGGATATTTATCTAATTCTTTTTGGAAAAGTTTATTCTATTATTTATTCTTATGTTTTCTATTAGTTGGAATTGGTTATTTAATTAAAATTCTTTATGATAAATATCTTAAAGGGAATTTACTTAATTTTGGTGGTAGTGAATTTAATAGAAATAATAGTGGATATGAAAGAGCTGATGGATATCAAAGACCTGGATTTAATATTGAAATGCCTAGTATTAAAACTAGTGATAAACAAAAATATAGTACTTTAAGTGAAGATGAAAATAAATTGTAAAATTTTCTTATGGTTTTTTAATTTTTTTTCGTTTGTTAAGGAAAAGATTTTTTATATTATTATTAGAATAATAAATATAGTTATTGTTAAATTGAAATATATTTAAATTATTATATTTTTTTTACTTAGTTTTTTAATTATTGTTAAAACTAATTAAATAAATTTTTGCTGTTCCACAAAAATAAATTTTTTATTAAAATTATAATTAAAAAAAGAAAAAAATAAATAAATGGAAGTTGAAAAAAGTAAAAATTCAAAAATAACATCATCGAATGAAAAACCTGAAGAAATAACAATAAACAATGAATTTATATTTCAAACATCAAATAGAATAAAAACTAATTCAATAAGTAATATTTTTAAAGGAATAAATAAGAAATCCAATGAAGAAATAATAATAAAAATAATATCAGAAAAAACAGAATTTCATAATTTAATTCATGAATATTCAATATTAAAAAATTTTCAAGAGTGCGAAAATTTCCCAAAAATTTTTTATTATTCAAAAAATGAAGAAAATATAATTTTAATAACAAATTATTTAGGAAAAAATTTAGAAGAATTAATAAAAATAGAACCAACAAAGCATTTTTCTTTAAAAACAACTTTAATGTTAGCAATAAAAATAATAGAAATAATAAAAATATTTCATGAAAAAAATTATATTCATAGGAATATAAAGCCAGAAAATTTTTTAATAGGAAAATCAAATTTATCAAAATTAAATTTAATAGGATTTAACTTATCAAAGCATTATAAAAAAAACAATATTCATATATCATATAAAAATAATAAAAGTTTAATAGGAACATTAAGATTTTCTTCAATTTATTCTCATTTTGGATTTGAACAAAGTAGAAGAGATGATTTAATATCTTTAGGTTATATGATAATATATTTTATTAAAGGAAATTTACCTTGGATTGGAATTAAAAGTAAAAATATTAAAGAAAAGATAAATAGAATTAAAGAAAAGAAAATAGAAGTTACTCCTAATATTTTATGTCAAAATATTAATTTTAATATTAAATCTTTTTTTGATTATGTTTTAAAGTTAAAATTTAGTGAAACACCTAATTATGAATTTTTAATTAATTTATTCTTAGAAGATTTAAAAATTCATAATTTTAATAATGATTTAATTTTTGATTGGTGTGAAAGAAAATCTATTAGTTTTAATAATAATAGTAATAAATTTTATAATGGTACTTTTGGAAGTCAAATCAATTTTTCTACTAATACTATTAATAAAAATAAAACTAATAATTATCATCAATTTAGTCAAGAAAGTATTATTTTTCAACAAAATAATCAATATAATCAATATTATCAAAAAAATAAATCTGTTGAAATTTCTTTTGAACAAACTAAATAAATATTTTTCATATTTTACAGGAATTTTTATTTAATTCAATAGTTTCTTTTTATATAAATGTTTTATTTAATCAAAAAATACATTTTAAACATAAATTTTTTTCTTTTTAAATTTTTAATTAAAATATTTATTATAAAGGTTTATTCAATTGTGAATTTATATATTTTCTTTTAATGATAATGGAAAATTCATTTTTTTATTTGTTTTTATTGTTGTTATTTTAAGATAAGTATTAAAATTAAATTAAGTTATTTTTCTTTTTAAAATACAAATAGATTTTTTATCTTTTTCTTTTTGTATTATTTTTTGACTTTTTTTTTTAATTTTTTATCATTATATTTTAATAGAAAAAAAATAAATTAAATTAAAATTTTATTTTTAGTTATTTGAGTATATAATTCAGCAGCATCAGCTCCAATAATACTATTAATACCTGAAAATTCATAAAGAGAATCTAAAACATCATTTTTTTCTTGTTGATTTAATAAATTAAAAACATTATATTTTAAAGAACTTCTAATTAAATTAATTAATAAACTTTGAATTTGATGACTTCTAGAAATCATATTAATTCTCATTAAAATTCTTTTTGAAATTTCACTATTTAATTTATTAAAAATTGGTCCAGTTATACAAACTAATCTTAATAAATAAATATCATCTCCTGTATTTAATATTTTAGTATAAGCTTCATTTGGTGAATTATTATCAATTAATAATAATACTTCTTTCCAATCTTTTATTATTTGACAATCTGTTTCATTATTAGTAAATAATTCTTTTATTTTATCATTTAGATATTCTTTTTCTATTTTCTCTTCTTTTTTATTTGAAGAAATTGATTTTGTTTTAATTGAATTTTCAACTTTAAATTGTTGGTTATTTATATAATATTTTGTTGAATCTAAACTATTTAATATATTATCATTATTATTATTTGGATTTTCTTTATATTGTTTTATTTTATCTGATATATCATTTATTCTTGTGTTCATATCATATAATTTTGAATTTATATTTTTTTCAAATTCTATAAAAGATTTTAAAAGAGTATTATTAAATAAATTTTGCAATTGTAATTTTATATTATTTTCATTATTTGATTTTGTATATTTTCTATTTTTATTCATTAAATTTCTTTCTATATTTATTTCTTGGTTATTTTCAAATTTATTAATAATATTATTCAGTTTTATTTCGTTTTGTTGAATTGGATTCATTAATTCTTCTTTTTCATCTTCTAAGAAACTATTATTATTATTATTATATATATTCATTTTATCTTCATTTTCTTCATCTTCATAATTAAAGTTTTTAATTGAATTTTCTTTAAAATTTTTTTTTTGTTCTTCATTATTTAATTTATTATTTCTTTCACTTTTTAAAGGATAATTTAAATTATAAGCATTATATTTTTTAACTTGATTTGAATTTTTTAAATAATCATTAATTTCTTTTTGAATATTCATTGTTTTAGAAAAATTTTTTTCTTTTTTATTTTGAATTAAATTAGATAATTGAATAACATTATTCATTCCATTATCATAAACTTTATTTTTCATTTGAAAAGTTAATTCTTTATCATAATTATAATAATTATTATTATTTTCATTTTTTGACATTTTTGCTAAATTTCTTAAAAAATTAAGTTTATCCATTTTTTTTGCTGGTAAATTATTATTAGTATATTTTTTTTTATCTAAATCTAAATTTAAATCTTGATTTAACACTCTTTTTTTATTATCATATTTTTCATTTATTTCTTTTAATTTAATCCAATTTTTTAAAGTTTCTTTTGCAACTTTTTGAATTTTTAAATTTTTATCTTTTGTATTTAATTGAATAATAAACATTATTTCTTCTTGAAAATAACCAATTGACATATCAGCAATTTTTTCTGCTTTAATTGCAATTATATTTAAAATATTTAAACAATTAATTTTAGTATTTAAACTATATTTATCTTTATTACTTTCTGATAAAATAGAATATATTTTATCATAAATTTCTTTAAAATTATTATTATATACTTCAATATCAGTGAAAAAAATTAAATTATATAAAGCTTCAAAAATAAAAGGATTATCTTGTGAATGTTTACAACATAAATTAATAATTTTTTCATCTAAAGAAAATAAAAGATTATGATAAATAAGATTATTATTTAAATTTTTTCCAATATGAAAAATAAAATCACTTAAACAAATAGAAGCACCATTTTGAATATTTTTATTAGTTCCTATAGATATTAAATTAATAAGATTTTCAATAAAAATCATTTTAATAATTTTTAAATTATCTTTAGGCATACAATTATCAAATAAATCGCAAATAGAAAGAGCACAAGCTTTATGAATAATATAAGAATTTTCAATTAAATAAAATTTAAATATATGATTTAAAATTCTATTTATTGTTTTTATTATATTTGGAGGATTATCTAAAGGATCCATTAAATTTTCTTGATAAATATTACTTAATAATCCATATATTAAAACATAAATTTCTTTTGCTCCTATTGTACAATTTTCATGATTTGTTGAAAGACAACTTATATATACTCTTAAATCTTTTTGAGAATGATTTTTTTTTATTAAATCTTTTATTTGAGTAAACGATATTTCTTTTGTACTACTATTATTTAATTTTCCTAATAATAATTGAAATTCATTTCTTAATTTATTATCTATATTTATTTCTTTCGATAAATCTGGGTTAAAAAAGTTGTTTTGAGAATTTGAAAATTTTAAATGAGATTTTTTATAATTTAATTTGTGTTTCTTTATTTCTGGAGTTGAAGAACGTAAATTTTTATTGTTTTTTGAAGGACTTGTTTTTATATTATTATTTTTATTTTTTTCGATATTTGATTTTTTAAAAGTGTTATTTTTTGGATTTGTTTCTAAATTTTTTTTTAAAGTGTTTATTTCTTTTTGGGTTGATATTTTTGAATCATATATTAATAATGGAATGTCATTATCTATCATATTTTTATTTAATTTTAATATTTATTAAATATTTTTTTTATTTAATTTTTAAATTGGTTTTGTTTTTAAGATTATAATTATAATTGTTAAATATTTTAAATATAATTGCAATTAAAGCAGAAAAAATTGCTGATATGTCAATTGGTTATTTTCAAGAAGAAA
>JAJJLU010003732.1:0-34882 GCA_023807065.1 Isotricha intestinalis
ATTGATCATAATGAAGCAATGAAAGTTTTAAAATTTGATAATGAAAATAAAACTAATCAAGCAATTAAAATTTTAACAACTCCAAAAGAAGAGGTAATTCTTGGAAAATAAATAAGAATAAACTTTTTAAAAAATTAAAATTTTTCAATTTAATATTTTTTATTAACGAGAATTTTCAAAAAAAATAAAAAAAAATGGAAAAATATCCAAATTTAAAAATAATAACTCACCCATTAATTTCACATAATTTATCAATAATAAGAGATAAAAACACACCATCAGATTTATTTAGAACTTACTTAAGAAAAGTATGTGAAATATTAGTATTTGAAGCAACAAAGAATTTACCATTAAAAGAAACGGAAATAGAAACTCCAATATCAAAAACAAAAGTAGAAAAATTAAAAGACAATATAGAAATATATGTAGCATTAATATTAAGAGCAGGATTAATTTTTTCTTCATCTTTCGAAGAAAATGTTCCAAATATAAAAGTACAACATTTAGGAATGGAAAGAGATAAAACAACAAAACAACCAATTCATTATTATAATAAATTACCAGAAAAATTTGATAGTGATAAAGAGATTTATGTTTATATTTGTGATCCTATGTTAGCAACAGGAGGATCTGCAATTGATGCTATTAAACTTTATGTTAAAGATAGAAATATTCCTCAGAAAAATGTGGTTTTTATTAATTTAGTCTGTTGTGAAGAAGGAGTCCAAAAAATTTTCAGTCAATTTCCTGATGTTCACATTATTTCTGCTGCTTTTGATGAAAAATTAAATGATGATAAATTTATTGTTCCAGGGTTAGGTGATGCTGGAGATAGAATTTTTAATACTTTTTATTAAATTTCTTTGTTTTAAAAAAATTATTAAAGAGTATAAATTTTATTTGGTGTTTAAGTATATTAATTTGGATTTTTGAATTTTATTAATTTTATTTTTTTTAAATAATTTTTAAAGTAAAAATATGAATATTCCTAAATCTCGAATTAAAGATTCTTCAAATGAGGAAAATTCAAATAATAATATTGATGAAAAAGAAGAAAATTCTGAAATAAAAAATCCAATAATAACAAATACAAATGAAGAAGAAAAAGAATTAAATGAAGAAGAAGAATTAGTTCAGCAAAAATTAGGCAATTCAGAAAATAGTATGAATTCAATATCAAAACCTTTTATATCATTAACATCATTATCTAAATGTCAATGTTGTAATAGTGACTTTAATTCAAATGAAAATTTACCTATTTTATTACAATGTAGTCATTTTTTTTGTAAAAAATGTATTGAAAATTATTTTATTGAAGAAAATATTGGAATCAAATGCCCAATTGATGGTATTGTTGCTAAAAATTTTGATGATTTAGTAGTTTTAAAAAAATTAATCGACGATGATTTATATGAACAAATAAATAACAATAATGAACATTTAAATAATAATAATGAAGAAAATGAGAATTATGATGAAAATCAAAATTATAATATTAACTCAATAGAAAATAATAATTATGAAATTAATTATTGTCCAATTCACAAAGATCAAAAATTAACTCATTATGTAGAAGATACAAGAGAATTAATTTGTGTTTATTGTGCTTTTAATAAATTAAAAAATAATTCTAAAATGGTTATTAAAGAAATAACTGAAAAAATAAGAGATTATGTTAATGATCTTGATATTCTTCTTGAAAATAATCAAAAATATGCTGTTTCATTACAAAATATTTTAAATGAAATTCATATTAATAAAGAAAATGAAGAAAATAAAGTTAATGAAATTTATGACCAATTAATTGCTTATTTAATTAATAATAAAAATATTTGTTTAAATAAAATTGATGAATTTTTCAAAGATAATACTAAATGTATTAGTGATAAATTAGATTATTTTGGAGAAAAAATTCAAAATGCTGAAAAATTAAAAGAAGAATTAATTGAAATTGCTAATGAACCAAATGGAAAATTAAATCAAATCATTGATAAATATAATAATTTTATTAGAGAAGTTAATGATAATGGAAAATATGATTTAAATATTAGTCAATATAAATTTGTTCATGATGATGAAAATAAAGTGATTAAGTATTTAAATAATTTTGCTGATTTGAAAAATAAAAAAAAGGTAATTAAATTTAATATGAATAATAATCTTAATTTTAATTTAAAAAATACTATTAATACTAATCCAAATCAAACTAATGAAAATACTCAAAGAGATTATCCTAAATTTCCTGTTATGGATAAAGTTCCTATTAGTTTTGGAAATAGATTCAATAACATTGAAAACAATTATTTAGATAATACAAATGAAAGTATTAATGCTACTTTAAATAAATATATTGTTCCTAAAAATTATAATAAAAAAGTTAATAATGAAAATAATATAAAATCATTTCAAAATTTATCCAATGAAGACAAATTAGCAACATTAAATAAATATACAATCCCTTCAAAAAATATATATTCAAATAAATAACTTAAAAAAAAAATAAATTTTTTTTTAAAATTAAAAATGTTTATAATAAAATTTAATAATTTAAAAAAAAATAAATTTCCATTCCAAATATAAAAAATGGAAAAAAAATTTAAAAAAAGTGAAAAAAACTATGAAAAACCTTATCATAAGAAAAAATCAGAAATATACATAGAAGAAACAACATCATTAACAGAAAGAATAAAATCTGAAGTTCCTCCATCAGGAAAATATTCTTTAAATTTAAAAAGAGATTTAAATAATAAAAAGGATAAATTAGAAAATTGGGAAATACCAAAAGAATATTTTAAGGATCTTCCATTATCAAAAAAGATAATAAAAGGATTAACAGAATCAAAATATTATAAAATGACTCCAATTCAAAGAGCAACTCTTCCTCATAGCTTAAATGGAAGAGATATATTAGGAGCATCAAAAACAGGAAGTGGAAAAACATTATGTTTCCTAATTCCAATATTGGAAAATTTATATAGAGAAGGTGCAATTAAAGAAGAAGGTTTATTATCATTAATTATTTTACCTACAAGAGAATTAGCAATTCAAGTTTTTGAAGTTATTAATAAAATTGGAAAATATTTTTATTTTTCTGTTGGATTAGTGATTGGAGGAAATAATTTAGAAAAAGAACAAAGAAGTGTTAATTTAATTAATATTTTAATTGGAACTCCAGGAAGATTGTTACAACATATGAATGAAACTCCATTTTTTAATGCTGATAATTTAAAAATTTTAGTTATTGATGAAGCTGATAGAATTTTAGATGAAGGATTTGAAAATGATATTAATGAAATTTTCACTTATTTACCTAAAAATAGACAAACTTTATTATTTTCTGCAACTTTAACAAGAAATTTAAAAAGGTTAGTTAAAGTAAATATGCGTTCACCAGAATATATAAATTTATCAAATACAGACAATATAATTACTTCAGATATAATAGAAAATAATAAAAATGAATTAAGTATATTGAAAAATAATAATATTATATCTGATAATATAAATAATTTATTAATCCCAAAAAATTTAAATCAATTTTACACAATTGTAGAACCAGAAGATCGAATAAATATATTATATTCATTTTTAAAAACTCATAAAAATTCCAAAATTTTAATATTTCTTTCATCAAGAAAGCAAGTTCGTTTCTTTACAGAAATATTTAAATATTTAAAATTAGGAATGACATTTTTAGATATTCACGGTAAGCAGAATCAAAATAAAAGATCATCAACATATTTTACATTTATCCAAAAAAGAAAAAGTGTAGTATTATTTGCAACAGACATTGCAAGTAGAGGAGTTGATTTTCCAGCAATAGAATGGGTAATTCAATTAGATCCTCCTGAAGATATTGCTCAATATATTCATAGAATTGGAAGAACTGCAAGATATAAATCAGAAGGAAATTCAATTTTATTTGTTTCTAAAAAAGAAGAAGAATTTATTCATGAGTTGGTTAATAAAAAAATCAATATTAAAAAAATCAAAATTCAACAAAATAAAATTTCAAATATGGAAATTGTGATCAGAAGTATTTTAACTGAACATAATGAATTAATTCAAGCTGCTCAAAAAGCTATTTCATCTTATTTGAAAAGTGTTAATTTATTTAAAAATAAAAATTTTTTTGATGTTAATTCTATAGATTTAAATAAATTAGCTTTAAGTTATGGTTTAATGAGTTCTCCTCAAATAATTGTAAAGAAAAACAATAATAATGATTTTGAAGGAGAAAAGAAAAAAAGTAAATTAGCAAAATTAAAAGAAAAAATTAAAATAAAGAAAGAAATGAAAAAAAAAGAAAATTCTGAAAATGAAGAAGATGACGATTTTTTAATTGAGAAAAAAAATGATGATGATAAATTATTAAATAAAAAGAAAAAAAGAAAAGAAGAAAATGAAGATATTAAAAGAGATGAGAATATAAGTGATGAAGAAGATAATTTTTATAATAAAGTTAAAAGAAGATTAGAACAAAATAAAGAATCAGATAATATAAAAGAAAAAGTGAGAATAATGAAAAAACATAAAGAGGATAAAATAAAAGCAAAAGAAAAAGATTATGAAAAACATGGAATTGAAATTGAAGATGATGAAAATTTATCTGATATAAATATTGAAGAAGAAAATATTAATAATGAAATTAATACTTCTTCTAATAAAATAAATAATAGTAAAAAAATTAATATTAATGTTGAACATTCATCAATTAAAGAAAAAGAAAAAGCTGCTCTTGAGTTATTAAAAATGAAAAATAAATTATTTAGTTAAATAATAAATTTAAACAAAATAAAATAATAAAAAAATAATTAAATTTTTTTATATTAAAATTATACATCATCATCTTTACAATTTAAAAATTTAATAATTAAATATTTTTCTTTTTTAATTAATCTCATATCTCAAAATTATTTTTTTAAATAACTAGGAAAAAAATTTTGCTTTAAAACAGCTTTCATTTTAGGAGAAAGAGGTAATTTAGAATTTTTTTTAAAAGAATTTTTCTTCATAATTTTTCCTTTTTTAAAATTTCCAAAATTATTATTTTTAAAAATTTGTAAAGTAGAATTAGGAGGAGTATCTTTTTTTAAAAAGACTTTATTTTTACTAATTTCCAATTCTTCAATATCATATTTTTCTCTAAATCCTTTATCGAAAAATTTATTTTTTTCCAAATTAGAATTTTGGCTTGGTTCAGTAAAATTACAATTATTTTGATAAGAAAAATCTTTATTATGAGAATCGATTCTTTTATTAATTTCTTTTTCAAAATTTTTAAAGCAAATTAAAACAACAGTAATATTATCTAAACTTTTTCTTTCTAAAGCACATTTCATAATCATATCAACAGCACAAGCACATTGATCATTAATATCTTTAATAAAATAATATTCTTTAGATTTTTCTAAATCACAAGTCAACCAAACACAATTAACAATATCTTCATTACTTAATTGATCAAAAATTCCATCACAACCAAGAATTAAGAAATCTATATTATCATCAATATTAAAATATGAAATTTCAGGATTAGGAATAATAACATTTTTTTTTCCTCCAAATTGAGGAAGTTTAGCTTCAGCATCACCAATTGCTCTACTTACTGAAAGTCTACCTGGTAATACTCTATATGGTCCTATTAATATTTGATTTAATATTTTATTATTATTATCTACTATTTTCTTTGTTGTTGTTGGTGTCTGTGTTTGATATATTTTTCCTCCATTTAATTTTATTCGACGTGATTCATGCTCTTCGTTTGGTTTGTGATCTATTGTTAATGCTCTTACGTCTTTTCCCTTATTTAATGATATTATTGCTCTACTATCACCAACATTTGCTATGTAACATACTTTATTTATTATTAATGCTATTACTACACAAGAACCACTTTTATCAAATAATTCATTTCCATTTTCTTTGTTTAATGCGTAATTGGATATAAAATATTCTTCTGCTTTTTGAAAACCATTTATTAATGCATTTTTTGGATTTTGAGGAAAATTTTTATCATGAATTATAAATGAATGTAAATTATCTTTTAAAAAATCAGCACAAGTATTTCCACCATGACCATCATAAATTCCAAATAAAGAGCATTTAGGCCAAATTCCATTATTATAATTATTTGGTTTTGCTATATTTAAAGTAATAGAAACTCTATCTTCATTATAATTTCTTATAATTCCTTGATATGTATTTACTGCATATGCGCGAATATTTCCTATTGGTTTATTTGATGATTTTGCTCTATCAAAATCTTTATATTCTATATTTAAATATGATAATTTTAATGGTATATCTTGACTATTAAATAAAGAATTAATTGATATTATTTCTGGAGAAGATTGAGGAAATGAATCATTTCTTATATTATAATTATTTTCATTCATATAATTTTGAATTTGAGGATTTGATACTGCTTGATTTATATTTATATGAGTGTTTATATTTATATTTAAATCTTTAAATGAATCTAAAAGTTTTATCTCATTTGCTTTATGTGATATTCTAAAATTTTTTGCTGTTGTATTATGATTATGATTCTTTGTCTTTGATTGAGAATTTGATTGTTTTGATTTGTTATTTAAATACTTTATTTTATTTCCAAATGCATTTATTATATTTTTTGTAAATGCATCAGTTAATGCATTTTTAGTTTTAAATAAATTATTTAAATCTATTCCTCTTATATTATTTTCTGGGGATTTGTTCTTTTTTTTTAAACTAATTGGACGCTTTTCATTCAAAAACATTTTAATTAATTAATTAATTTATTATTTATATTAATTTAATTAATCCTGTTTATTTAATATATTCATTGAACTAAACAATGATTGTTTTTTAATATCTTTATCTAAATTTTTTAATTCAGATTTTACTTTATTAACACTTTTATTTTTTAAAGTAAGTAAATCTTTATATCCAAGAATAGAAGTACCATTATAAGAAGAATCTTTTTTTTCACTTTCACTGTCTGTTCTTATTAATTGAATATAATTATTATAAGCATTTTTATCTTTCGAATCTTTTCTAACATTACTTATATATGGAGTAGTAGGAATTAAATTATAAATATTTTTCATTAATATTTCATGATATTCAAGATTATAATAATAGAAAAATTCATCATTTATTTCTTCATTTAAATTTAAATTATAACTAATATTATTATTATTATTATTATTATTATTATTATTATTATTATTATTATTATTATTATTATTATTAATATTATTATTATTATTTTTATTAATATTATTATTATTTTTAATATTATTATTATTATTATTATTATTTTTAATATTTGAATTTTCAATTTTGGAGTTTTTATTATTTGGATTATCTGTATCATCAATATTTAAAGTATATTGAACATTATCATTGGAATCATTATCATTTTCATCATTATTTTCTTCATCACTATTAAATGATAACATATATAATTCTTGATTATCATCATTATCATCATCTTCATTATTAATTGATATTTGATTTGAATTTTTTTGTAAATTTTCTTCAATTTTTTCTTGTAAGGAAGTACCAATAATATTATGAATATTACTATTAAAATTATTATTATTTAAAGTTTCATTAATAGAAGCATTAGATAATTTTCTTTGATCTTTATTAAAAATAGTACTAGGTGAAAAATTAAAATTAGAATATTGATTATTCATAAATAAATTATTATTCATATTTTGGAATTGAAAAAATTTTTCTTCATTTTTATTATTAAAATTACTAAAATCATTGTCGGGAGAATAATAATTTGTGTGATTAATTCCAGCATAATAATCAACAATAGGAGAATTAGTTCTTGGAGAATAATATCTATTATTTTTTTCATTTGAATCATTTTTAAAAAAATTTGCTTTTGAAGGATAATTTTTATTATTCATTTCCATTTTCTGTAACATATTATTTATTGTTTCTTTTGGTAAATCTGGAGATAAAGTTCTTTCTCTATATAATTTAGAATTAATTTCTGGTGTTGTTTCTATTATTGTTTTTGATTGAGATTTTAAAATTGGTGATAAAATTTGATTTGGTTGATTTTCTTTGTTTGTATTTTTATTCGGTGATTCTTTATCTTCTTCTAAATTTTTCATTTATTGTAATTTGATTATACTTTAAAAATTATTTTTACTTTATATATTTAATCATTTTAATTAAATAAGTATAATTAATGATGATTAAAAATTATTTTTATTTTATTGTTCATATTATATATTTCATAAAAAGCAAACCAAGAACAGACTATTAATGTTAGTGAAAAAATATTAAACGTTGCAAAAATATAAAAAATACATTGAACAATAGTAAAACATCCATGAAATATTAATAAATATCTAAAGATTTTTCTTGGATTAATAAATAATTTATATAACCATCCCATATAAAGATTGTTTGGTTCTACAAAATTTTTTTCTTCCATACCAATATAATATTTACCTTTATATTCTACTATTGAATCTTTTTCATAATGTTGATTATTTATCCAAACTTTAACTTCACTTAATTGTTCTTTTGATAAATCTTTTTTCAAAACTTTTTTCCAAATTCCTGTTGTCAAAACATAAAAATGAAATTCACCACTTTTTTTATAATAATAAAAACTTAATCTGAAAAGAAATGAATTTATTAAAGCAAATAATATATAGAAAATAATAGCATAAACATTAAAAAATATATTATTTTTAACTGAGAAAAAAACAGGGACAAAAATTGCATAATAACAATATTCTACTGAATAATAACCTATTACATTTATCATTCTTATTATTTCTTTTGGTTGAGTTTCATATTTTATATGATCATCAAAAGAAAAAATTGGAATTTGTAAAATTGAACAGTAAAAAAGAGACAAAAAAATGTATAAAGAATAATTTATTATTAAATCATAAAGAATATAAATAATATCTATTATAAATGCTATTAATAATATTGAAAATATAACATGATTAATAGTATATATTAATATTTGTTTAATATGAAAATGATAATTTATTTGTTTTATTACTCTTCTTGATAAATAAATTGATAATAAAATTATTAATTTGAAATTATAGTTATTCAAATATTGTTTATTTATGTAAACACTTGTACTTAATAAAGTTGAAATTGACATTAAAAAAAACTTAAATTCAAATTTTAAAGTTTCTGGAAATATTTTACTTTGATTTGTTAATCTTTGAGTTGAATCTTTAAAATTTATTACTTCTGATAAATTACTTTTTACTTTTTCCATATTTCTATAAGCTTTCCTGTATTCTTTCGACATATTTAAATATTTAAAAAAGAAATTTTTAACATTTAAAAAAAGGAAATATTATATTTAATAATTTAAAAAAACATAAATAAAAAATACTCACAAAAAAAAATAACCTTATACTAAAAATTTAAGCAATATATTTATTTAACTAAAATTTGTTGTTTTCATTTTTTATCAATTGATATTCTTTGTTGGAATGATTTATATTTGAAATAGAAGATAATCTACTACTTTTTTCTAATTCTAAAGGTTCTTCTAAATTACTTATTGTTGATTGATTATAATCTAATAATATTGGTTTTATTGCTACTCTTGGACTTTCTGTTGGAAGTAATAATGGAGATTTTTTATTATTAAACATATTTTCCAGAATATATGATTTAATATCTTTTTCTATTTCATTTAAAGTTTTATTGGTTGTTAATGATATTTTAGATTGTTCTGTCTTTTTTATTTTATTCATTATACTTATATTTTTCAATGATTTTTTAATTATTGGAATTCCATTTTTATCTTTTTGAATTTCTTCTTTTTTACCATTTATATTATTATTTATAATATTATTAATTGTATTATTTTCTTTATTATTATTGTTATTTATATTTTCATTATAATTATCATTATTATTATTTGTATTTTGTTGATTTAAATTTTCATTTCCGTCTGAATTTGTTTTATAAATTAACTTTAAAGGTTGTTCTTTTATATTTATATTATTATTTTCTTTAATTAATTCACTTTGATTTATATTTTTATTTCTAATTATAAAATGATTATCTGTTTCTCTTAATATATTCCCATTACTATTATTTATTGGTATAGTTTTAATAAATTTTTTCTTATTTATTGTTTTTTTTATTATTTTTGTAAAATGTATAATATGAGAATTAGTTTTATTTTCTTTTTTTTCATTATTATTATTACTAGAAAAATTTTCAATTAAATTTTTATGTTGATAAATAGTATTTTTTGCTGTATTATTTAAATTACAATTTTCAAAAATATTAAAATTATTAAGACAATTATTTCCATTAGAATTTAAATTTTCATTTTCTGATAAAACCATAATAGGTTTTTCTTGAGTATAATTAGAATTAAATTGATTATTTTTATGTTGACTAAAACTACTTTTTCCATGAGAAAAAGCTCTTTTCATAATATTTTTAACTTTAATTTTATTTTTTTTTTCTTCATATAAAAAAATATCTTTTGAATTTTTTTTTGTTATTTTTTCTGAAGTTTGTCTTGACATTATATATGTACTTGCTCTTGTATGATTTATTTTTTCTGTTGTTTTTGTTTCATTTGAATCATTAAATGAATCATATTCTCTTTTATTATTTGATAATGTTTTTTTTTCATTTTTTATTTTATTTGATATATCTTTTTTTATATATTGAAAACTTGAATTTGAATAAGTTTTCTTTTTAAAAATATATTTATTTTGAATATTATTATTATTTATTTTATCATCTGATTTTTGATTTGATTTATTACTTTTTTCATTTTCTTCTATGTTTTTGGCTTTGAAAATTTTATTAAATAATTCTTCTTCTTTTTTATTATTATTATTTATTTGATTATAAGAATTAATTTTTGTTTTTAGAGTTCCATTTAATGATAAATTATTTGATATATTTTTTAAGGAATCAGTTGAATATAATTTTTTTGGAGTTATTTTTATATTTATTTTATTTTTTAATAATATATTATTTTTATCTATATTATTGTTTAAACCATTTGAACTTTGAATTTCATTAATTAATTCATTATTTATATTTGATTTATCCATTCCATTTGATAAATTTTTTTGTAAAAAATAATTATCTATTTTTAATTTTAATTTCTCTTCTTTATTTTGAGATTTTTTTTTAGATATTAAATTTGATTCCACAAATTTTTCATTACTATTTTCAATTATATTAAACTCTCTATCAAAATCTTCCTCTTCTTTTATATAATTATTTATATCATTTTTCTCATTATTATCTTTATTTATTTGAAACGAAGGATTTTTATTTAAAAATTTTAATAAATATTTATTTTCTTCAAAATTCTTTTTTTCTAGTTTTTTTTCATCATTAAAATTTATTTTTTTTACTAAAATTTCATTTTCATTATTTTCATTATTAGAAAAAGTTAATTTATTATCTTCAATATTTTTTTTTACTTCATCAGTAAAGTTAAATCTTTTAATTGAATTAGTATTATCTTCAAAATATCTTTCTTGAAAATATTTATTATCACTATTTAAAAAATTATTAGAAGAATAATTTAATGAATTTAATCCATTTTCATCATTACTATATTTAAAATCTTTATTAAATATCTTAGTTAAACTTTTTCTAAATGAATTCATATTTTTTGCATTACCATTTGTTAGAAGATAAACATTCGAAGAATCAATAAAATTATATTGCTTTTTTAAATTAAATTTTGACTTTTCTTTCATAAAATTTTTTTCATTAAAACTTTTTGATCTTTTCTTTATAAGAGGAGCAAAATTTAAAGAATTATTTTTCTTTATATTTAAACTACCATTTAAAGAATAATTGTTTGATTCATTAAAACCATTTGTTAATTGAACTAATTTTATTTTATTTGTGTTTGGAATATTATATGAATTAATAGTTTTTATATCATTTATTGATTTATCAAATAAATGATTTAATAATTGTGAAATTCGATTAATTCTTTTTGTACTCTTATCTAAATTTTTTTCTAGTATATTTGTTGGGAAAAAATTTGGTTTATTAATTATACTATCTTTTATTGAATGATATTTTCTTTCTTCTTTAATAAAAATATTATTACTACTTTTTGTTTTTCCACTTAATTTAATTGGAGTAAAAATTTTAATATTATCTTTTTCAATTTTTTCAATATATTCTTTACTTGCTTTAAAATTAAAAAATAATACATTATCATAATAAGGAGTATCAATTAAATCAATATTATCAATATCAGTAGAAATATTATATATATTTTCTTTATAATCAAAAATAGAAGAAGTAATATTAGAAGGTTGAAACTCATATATTAAACCATAATCATTAGTTAATGCATAAATTAAATTATGAATAATTTTAACTGATTTAATTGGATAAGGAATTTTAACAAGCAATAAACCATTATAATCATTATAAATATATAAATTACCATTAAAATCAATTAATCCAATCATAGAATTTCCACAAACTATTTTTTTATATTTTTTAACTTCATTATCAGTAAAAGGAATATATTTAAGATAATTATCTTCATTTGGATATTTAATTAAATTTAATTTATCTTTAGGACAAATAATTCCAAAATAAATTAAACTTTTATCAAAATCTTCAATTATAGTATAACTTGAACCACATAAAATATTGATAGGATTAATATTAATTTTATCATTAACTAATTGAGGTAAATTAAATTTAATATTATTTTTATTAAAACATAATTCACCATAAGGACCATAACCCCAAGTATATAAATTATTACTCTTATCTAAAGCAGCACAATGTTTTTCAGATAAAGATAAATTTATAATTTTTTTTTTTAATAAATTCTCATTTAAAGTTGGAGAAGTAATAATATAATTATTTCCTAAACCTAAAATACCATATTTTTCTCTATCATTTCCCCAAGAAAAAATTAATCCTTCTTCTGTTATTGTATGACATATTTGATTATTACAATAAATTTTAGCAACTTTTTTACTTCCTAAATTATCAAATTGAATTGGCTGAGATGATATAAAATCAAAAGAGTCATAATATATATTTTCTGTTTTTGGAATCCAAGTTAATAATTTACTATTAAATATTGCATATGCTGAATTTATTGATATTGAAAATTGATTCATTTTTGATATATCTATTTTATTTTCTATATTTAAGAAATTATATTCTTTTGATTTTAAATTTATTGTCCAACATATAAACTATTTTGTAATTGAAAATTACTAATTATTAATATTATTCTTACCATTTTCTTCATTTTTTAACTTGATATTTAAATATTAATTCAAAATATTTTTAAAGAATAAAATTATTTTTTCTTTAAATTAAATAAATTATGAATAAAGAAAATGCTTGGATTGATGAAGTTATTTTAAGACATAAAAATCAATTAAAGGTTTTAAAAGATAATAATATTAATTTTTCAAATCACAATATAATTTCAGAGAATAGACATTTAAAGAATATTTCAAATCAAACTTTTAATAACAATAATTTTACTAAAACTTTTGATTTTGTTTTTAACAATAATGAAAAGAAATTAGAGAAAAAATTAAGTGAAAAAAAAGAAAAAATTCATAAATTAAAATTAGAAATTACAAATTTAAAACAAGAAAACGAAACTTTAAAAAATAATTTAAAAAATTTACAATTAAAAAATAAAAATGATAATAATGATAATTTAAATATAATTATAGAAAATCTTCAATATAAAATTCAAGGATTAGAAATAGAAAAAATGAAATTACAAAATCAATTAAATGAATTTGATAGTATAAAAAACAAAGAATTAAATTTAATGAATGAAAAAATGAAAAATTTTGAAAATATGTTAGATAACAATTCCAAAAATTACGTTAAAGATTTAAATGCTTTAAGAAAAAAAATTGAAGAATATAAAAATAGAATAGAAGAAAATAATAGATGTATAGAAACTATAAATTTCTTTTTAAAAAAAATAGATATTCTTTTTGGAAATAAAAATGAAGAAAAAATATATGGAATAAATCAATTACAAAATAAATTAGTTAATATTGAAAATTATATTTCAAAAAGTTTAAATACAAATAAATTTGAAAAAGAAGAAAATCAAGTTATTGAAGATAATAATAATGATAAAACACCTAATTTTCAAAATAATTTTATTGAAGAAGATATTAATAAAAATTATAATAATATCTATTCTGAAAATAATTCTTTTAATAATTTGAATAATTCAGATAAATATTATTTAGAATTAGAGAATAGATTAGATAAACTTGAAAATAAATATAATGAAAAAAAAAATATAAATAAAATAAAAAAAAATAATATTAAAAGAAATAAATCTGCAGGAAAGATGTTAAATAAAAATTTAAACACTCCAAATCAAACAAATAAAATAAATCATAAATCAAAACAAAAACTAAAAAAGAAAAAATTTTAAATATATATTAATCTATTTAATATTCAAAAAGCTTTTTTTAATAAATTTTTCAATTTATATCTTCTAACTTTTATTATAATTAAATATAAATGAACTCAAAAAATATAAATAAAGAAATAACACTTTCAAATCAAGAAACAGATAATTCAGATGTATCAATAAGAGTTAAAAGAAAAAGTTTAACTCAATTTTCTCCTTTATTATATTATTATAATAGTAGTAATATTTATTTAAATAGAAAATATTCAGAAAATAACAATATTCTAGATATTGATAAAAGTAATAATTATATTCGAAAAGATTCTTTATATCAAAATGAAAATAAACAAACTTTTTCTAATTCTGAAGAAGAAGAAGATATTTCAGAAGAAAATATAATTATAGAAAATAAGACAATAAATTCGAATAATTTGAATAATATAGATAAAGAAGAATATAATCAATTAAAACCAAATAGTAATTATTATCAAACTTATTATGAAAATTACATTCCCTCAAATAATACTAATATATATAATAACAATACCAATTCTAATATTAATCAAAATATAATTCCAATTAATAACAATATTAATAATAATAATATTGATATGAATTCTCAAAAAATGAACTTTAATATATTTAATCAATTTAATGTAATAAATAATACTAATTACAGAAATAGACCAAGATTCAATTCTACAAATATTTTAAATTCAAATTTCATTCCTCCAATTTTTAGTAATAATATTCCCAAAATAAATAATAATAATAATATTAATAATAATACAGAAATGTTTGGTAGAAAAGGTTGGATTTGTCCTTATTGTAATAATTTTAATTATGAATCTAGAAATAAATGTAATAGATGTAAACTAGATAAAAATGATTTAGTAAATTCAAAGAAAAAAATTACAGAAAATGGTATTGGAAATATAAATAAAAATATTTTTGAGGGAAAAGGGCAAAAACATTTTTCTGAAAGAGAAGGTGATTGGATTTGTTTTAATTGTAAAAACGTAAATTTTGCTTTTAGAATTATTTGTAATAGATGTCAATTACCAAAAAATGAATCTGAAAAATTATTACAATTAAATTTAAATTTAATAAGTAATAATTTAGATTAAAAATGAATCTACTTAATTGTATTTTGATAAACAATTAAAGAAAATAATTCTTATTTTTTTATTATATATGTGAATGATATATATTAGTCTTAACTGTATATAATATAACTTTGTTGTATATTTTTATTGGAACTGATATATTTTATTTTCTCTTTTTTATATATATTATTTTAATAATAAAAAACATGAATATCTTTTTTAAATTATTTTTTATTCTATTAAATAACAAATTATTCTTCTTAATATTATTATTTTTTATGCAAAATCAAAAAAATCATAATTTTCAAATTCACTTATAACACTTTCTACAATCACAGGATTTTTCATAAAAGTCTTTTTAATCATTTCAATATCTTTTTTGGTGAAATTTTTTTTTAATAATTCATATCTTTTAGCTAAATGAATAGCTTCTGAAATTTTATTTAATCTAATTAATAAACAAAAAACTTTTTCATATTTACCTAATCTAATAAATATATCTTCTGCATGTTGAATACATTCATTTTTTATATCTTTATCATAATAAATTTCTTTATTAAAAACAATATCTTCAATTAAATAATTTGCTAAATCTTCACTTATTGGAATAGAAGAATATTGATAAAAAATATTTTCAACAAATAAATTTTTAACTTTCTTTAAATACATTATTAATATTTCATTTGCACTAGGATGAATTTTAACATTTTGTTTTCTTAATTCATCGATAAATAATAAAAATACATTAATAATATATTCAGGTTTAACATTTTTATTAAATTCAAAAACTTTAAATAATTTATAATAAATATCAATTTGATTAATTAAATCAGTTTTTTTTAAAATAGTATATTGAAAAGGAATTGGTAATTCACTTGGATCTCTATATTCTTCTAATTGATTTAATAATATTTTAGATTTATATTTTTTTTCTTGAGTCATTATTAATTTATTATTACTTGTATTATATAATCTATTTGTTACAATTTGATTAACTATTCTTTGATATAAACCTTTTATTAATTTAATATTTTTTCCAGATTTAATTAATTCATATAATCCATGAATAATAACTTCTTTACCATGTTTTCTTCTTGTTAAATTTAATAAAGCATCAAATTTAGAAGATGAATTATCATAATAAATTAAAGGATCAAAATATATTTTATATAAAGTAAAACAATTCGGTGAATTTTCATTTTTTTCTTCTACTATACTTCCATTAATTTTAATATCTTTATTGTAAAATATTGTATTTGTATAAGTTAACATTGAAGTTGTATCAACGTAATTATATTTTAAATTTATTTTAAATTTATAATCAATTGGTTTTTCTGTTTTTTCATCTGTTATTATATAATCATCAATTTTAACTGAAATCATTTTATTTGTTTTTTCCTTGTTTTGTTTAATTATATCATAACTTGAAACAGGAAATTTTTTAAATAAAACTTTATCTTCATTCTCACAATTTAAATCAATTATTGTTGTTTGCATTTTATCAAAATTATGTAAAAGACATAAATTATCAATTATTTGTAAAGTATTTTCATGATGATTTTCAAATTGAATTTCATAAATTTTTTTAATTTCATATAAAGATTTAATATGAAAAAATTGAATATAACCTTCTTCATAATTAACATATATTAAATATAAATTATTGTATATTGATTCTAAGAAAAAATGATTTTCTTTATAATTATCTTTAATATTAATAAGTGGGTTTCCATCATATTCTAATCTTTTTTCTTTATTTCCAATTAATCCAAAAAAAGATTTTATTACTGAAGGAGATTCATTATTTGAATTTTGGATTCCTTTATTTTTAAGTTCAAAATAAAAGGGAGAAATAAAATATTTTGTATTACTTAAATTATAAAAATCAAATGATTGAGTATTATTTTGTTTTTGAATACATAAAATCATATAAATTGGATTATAAATAAATTTATTAATTAAATTAGGGTAATTTATTTCATTTATTAAATTTACTTTTTCTAATAATTCATTATTTTTTTGTTTTATTTTTAAAATTTCATAATATTCAATTTTATCTTTATATATTAAAGTAAAATAAGTATTATCATCTTCACTTATTGAAAGAGATTGAGTATTAAAAATAAAAAACATTCCTAATAAAATATTTAAATGATCAGATAATATTCTAATCACATTACCAATTTTTAAATTAACAACTAAAATAATTTTTTGTTTATTTTTCTCTAAAAAAATTAACATATATTGTATTTGTTTATCAACAGCAATTTTATATATATCATCTTTATTTAATTGAAGATTAATTTCTTTTTTTAAATGAGTAGCACTTTTATTAAATATTTTTATTCCTGAAGAACAAATTTGAATAAGTTGTTTAGATATATTATCAAAAAATAAAAATTGTTCTATTTCATCAATTCCATGTCTCGAAAAAGTACTAACATCAATTTTTTTATAAATTATAGGAGATACTTCTTCAACCATTAAAAAAAATAAAATATAATTGAAAAAAGATTATATTTAAAAATTAAATTAAATAATAATATTTAAGTAAAAAAAATTAATTAAATAAATTATACTATTATTATTTATAAAATTATATGTATAATTTTTTTAAATCATAATTCTATTTAAAGAATTATTTCTTATTTTTAATTCAGTATTTTGTTTTGATCAGTTAATTCATATTTTCCTGTTTCTTTTTGTGATTTATATTCTCTTTTTTCTTCAATTAATTGTTGTTTTATCTAATTCATATATTGTTTTAATTTTTTAATATTTTTTGTTTTTCAAAAAGTTGGATTATTATTTTTTTTTTGATTTATTTATATTTATTTTATCATTATTAACTATTATAATTATCTTTTTTTTCAATTTCTATTATTCACTATAATCATTTTATGAGTCATTATCATTTTGGTAATCAAAATTACATGAATTATATTTGAAGAACATTTTGTTAATTCATTTGAAAAGTTTATTTGATTTTTTGGTCTCTATGAAATTAATTTTTCATTTTGATTTAAACTTTGAATATACTTTTATATTTATAATCATTTTTTATCGCTTTAATTTTTTTTTCTTTAGTTATTTTAATTTTTTTAATATGAATTAAATAATTTATTTTTTTGAATATTAAGTTAATGGAAAGATATGATGATTTTATTACTTTTAAAAACCAAATGTTTCAATATTTTGAAATTTCAAGGAATTTAATAGATAAGAAAATGATAATAATAACAAAAGAATTATTAAATATAAAGAAAGAACATGAGAATTTAACAAATAAATGTAAATTAATAAATTAATTTAATATTATAGTAAAAGATATAATAATAAAATATAAAAATTCATCTGAATCTTTTAATGCATCTTTTATATCTGAAATATCTCAATCTTCAAATAAAAATTATAAACCATTTCAAAGAAGAAGTAAAACTCCTTCTAAAATTAGTATTCATAATATTTATATAAATAAGAAAGTTGAAATTGGGAAAAATTTTTCAAAATTAAAATTAGAAAATAATAATGAAAAAACAAATAGTCCTTATTTAAAGAATAAATTGAGGAAAATTAATAGAAAAAATTTTATAAATAATAATAATAAAACTCAAGATCCTGTTTTTATAAATCCTCCTTCTGGAAAATCAAATAAATTTAAAATTTTAAAAAAGAAAATTTTTCCTAAAATTTCTTCTGATTCTACTTTAAATAATACTGGAAATAATTCTCCTGAAAATTCAGAAAAAAATAAAATTAAAAAAATAATTAAATCTAAAACAAAAGATTTTTCCCTTGATATTGATAATAGAAAATTATCTATTATGGATATTCCTTCTATTAATCAAATTAATTATTATAATAATAAAATTAAATTCGAAAAATTATTTTCTATTCTTTCTAAAAGTAATGTTTTACCTTTTAACTTAAGGTTAATTTTTTCTATTAAAAGTAAATATTCAAAAGAAGAAATTTTAAAGGACTATCAAAATTACTTAAATTATAAAAAAAATATTTATGAAAAACAAGAAAAAGAATTTATATTATTTAAACCTTCAAAAACAATCCAATGTCTTTTAGGTTTTTTAAACAAAGAAGATGAAAATGAATTTATTCAAAAACATTCTAAATATGATTCAAATAATGAAAATGAAATAATTTTATTTCATATTTTTGAAATTTTATATATATTATTGAATAAGAAAATTCCAGATAATGAAAATAATATTATTATAAATTTATTTCAAACAATTTTTAAAGAATTAAATATTAATACTATTAAAGAATGCATATTAAATAAAATTTGTAATAATTTAACTCTTTCTAAAGTTGAGTTAAATACCATAAATATGATATTAAATACTTGTCCTAAAATTATCCAAGATGAATATCTAAAAACTATTAAAAAAGAAAAAATTGTTTTTCCAATAACCTTATTTATTAAAGAATTATTTGAATATTCAAAAAAAAAATTTAATTTTGGTAATTATATGATTTTGTATTTATATGAAAAATCAGAATTGAATAAAAATAAATAGATCTTTACTTGAGAAATTTATATTTTTTATTATTGATAAATTACAATTTGTTATATTTTTTCATTATATATTATAAAAAAATGAAAAAAAATATAAATATCATTATAAAATAATATATAAAAAAAATATAAAAAATATTAAAAAAAATAAAAAAAACAATTCTCAAACTGTAGAATAAAAACCATTAAAAAAGCATAATAAAAAAAAATAAAAAAAATGGAACAACTGGAACAAATCCCAAAAGAAATAGAAGAAATATCATCAGAAGAGAATGGATTATCTCAAATTCAAAACAAGATATTTTTCAATAAATATCACTGTATAAAAAAATTAGGAGAAGGATCATTTGGACAGATATTTAAGGCAGAATATAACGAAGAATACTTTGCATTAAAATTTGAGAATAAAAAAAAAGGACAAAACTTATTAGAAAACGAGGCAGCAATAATGTCATATTTAAAAGGTCCAAATATACCATATGTAAAAAGTTATGGCTATTCAGGAAATTATAATATATTAGTAATGCAATTATTAGGTAAAAGTTTAGAAGATATATTTACAGAATTAAAAAGATTTTCAATAAAATCAGTTTGTATTCTTTCAATACAAATGTTAAATGTATTAGAATATATTCATAATAAACATATAATTCATAGAGATATAAAACCAGATAATTTTGTAATGGGATTAGATGATTTAAGTCAATATGTTTATTTATTAGATTTCGGTTTAGCTAAAAAATATAGAAGTAGTTCAACTTTAATTCATTATCCTATGATTTATAAAAAGAAATTAACTGGAACTGCAAGATATGCGTCAATTAATGCTTTAAAAGGTTATGAACAAAGTAGAAGAGATGATTTAGAAAGTGTTGGCTATGTTTTAATATATTTTTTAAGAGGAAGTTTACCATGGCAAGGTTTACAAGCAAAAAATAAAGAAGAAAGATATAAAAAAATTTTACAAAAAAAAATAGAAACTACATCTTATGATTTATGCTATGGTTTTCCTATTGAATTTGAAAAATATGTAGAATATTGTAAAAATTTAGATTATATAGAAGAACCTCAATATGAAATGTTAAGAAATTTATTTTTAAAAATTATGAGAAGAGAAAAAGATAAATTTGATTATATTTATGATTGGACAACTGAAGAAGAATTAAAAATGAGAAAAGAAGTAACTATGAAAACTGATGTTGATAGTCATGGAAAAGATTTTAGAAAAAATAGTGTTAATAGTAAAAGAAGAAGAGGAAGTAAAATTGAAGAAAATGAAGAAAATGAAAATATTAAAGCTGGAATTACTGTTTTTTCACAAAATTATGGAAATGATAATGATAAAAATGAAGGAAATAAAAATAATAATAACAATGAAGAAACTGTTTGTTGTAGTGGATGCCAAATGTAAGTTTTTTTTATAATTTATTTTTAGATTTTAAAAATTGGTTTCAGGTTATTTTTTCTCATTTTAGATTTTTTAATTCTTTTAAATTTAAAATTGAAAATGTTTTATATATAGAATTGTTTGTACAAGGAGATGATAAAATATAAGTGAAATATAAAGTTTTTATATAATCAAACTTATTTGTTTATGAAAAATAATTTAATTAAATAATTTTTGTTTTTTTTATTATTTACGTTCCTAAATATTTAAAACATAAAATAACTTTTAATAAAATTTGTAAAAAAAAAAATAATTAATAATCACAATCATCAAAATTATAATAATAATTATTATTTAATAATCCATTACATAAATAATGTTCTTGTGTTCCATCAGGAAATTTAATATCTTTACTTCCATCTTGATGAATAATAGTAATAATTTTATTATTATCAATTTTTTCAATAGTACCATCATAATAATAAGTTTCTTCATAACCATCAGGTAAAATAAATTTAATAGTACCATCAATAAAATTTATTTGTTTACAACCATTTAAAAAATGTTTTTCAATTTGTCCATTATTAAATTTAAATACTTGTAAACCATTTTTATATGTTATTTGAATTGTTTTTGCTTCATTGAAAAAATATACTATTTTATTATTAGGATATGTTTGTTTAATATCTCCATTTATAAAATATACTATTTGATATCCATCATCAAATATTTCTTTTCTTACTCCACTTTGAAATATTACTTCTTTTTTATTATTTGAATATATATTTATTGTTTTTCCTTCGTTTGATGCACTTTTTATTATTTTTATCTTCTCATTTGAATGATATTTTTCAGGAAGAATAAAATTATAATTTCCATCATCTTCTTTTGATATTTTCTTTATTTTATTTATTAATAATTCATGTTGGTCTTTTTCTTTTTTATTTGCTTTTATATTATTATCATTATTATTATTATTTGAACTTTGATTATTTGATGCTTTTATTTTTTTATTTATTAATTGCTCTTTTTTTAAATTACTATTGTTTATATTATTTATTGGAGTTATATTATTTATATTCTTTGATGTTATACTATTATCTTTTTCTTTTTTATTCATTGTTTTTATTGATGTATTAAATTCTGAATCCATACTTATTGTTTTTCTATTTTTTGGATTTGATAATTTTTTGGATGTTATTGATTTAACCATTTTTGAATTATTAATTTTTTTCATTTCATTTTCTTCAAATTTTATATTTTCTGCTCCAAATGTATTCACTGTTATATGTTTTTTCAAAATTGGTTCTTTTATTTTTGATTTTATTATTTCTTTTAATCTTTTGTTTTCTATTTCTTTTATTTTTAATTCTTCTTGAAGTTTTATTATTTTTCTTTTTAATTGTTCTATTATTTCTTTATCTTTTTTTGAATTTATTATTAAAATATTATTCTTTTCTTGAATTAAATTATATCTTTTTTCTTCATGTTCTAATTTTTTTAATTCATTTTCTCTAAAAGTTTCAAATTCATTTTTTCTATTTATAAAATCCTCAATATCATTTTTTAATTTTAAATGTAATTGTTCATATTCTTTTTTTAATTCTTCAATTTTTAATCTTTCTTCTTTTGATTTATTAATTTCTAATTCAAGTTCATTTAATTTTAAAGAAATTACTTCATCATCATTCAGTGATTTTTCATTAATATTACTATTAACTTCATTATTATTATTAATATCACTGTTATTATTTTCAATAATTGGATTTGGAATTAAATCAATTTTAATAGGAGTTTTTAAAGCATCAGAATTAGAAATAAAATTTGATAAAATTTGATTATTTGAATCATAATTACTTTTGTCTGTTTTAATATTATTATTTTTAGGAAAATCTTCTTCAGAATTTTTCTTAGTTAAAGTTTGAAGTTCACTCACAGATAAAGTTTCAATTTGTGGAATTTTATTATTATTATTATTATTATTATATAAATAACTTTCTTCTATATTATTATTATAATCAGAAAGTTTACTTTGATTTTTAATAATATTATTATTTAAATTATTTCTTTCTGATTCAATAGTAATATTATTAATTTGATTATATGAATTTTTTATTTGTTTATTTTTTTCTTTGCTTCTTGAAGAATTTTTTCTATATTGTTCTAATTTTATTTTTTTTTCATCTAAATGACCTTCTTCATCTAATAAATCTGTATAATAAGTATATTTTTTATCATTTTTCGAAGGTTTTGATATTGAAATTACTTTTTTTTTAATTTCTTTTTTTATTATTTTTTTTTTTGGAGGACTTTTTGGTTCTTCATATTTTTCATTTGCTAAATTTATTTCTAATAATTCTTCAAAATTTGTATTCGAAGGTTTAATAGGAATTTCATCAAAATTATTTATTAAATTTTTATTTAAATTATTTGTTGATTCATTATTATTATTTTTATTAATCATCTCTTTATTTAATTCACTTTTATCTTCATTTGAATCTAATGTTTTTTCTTTTTCTTCTTTCATTTTATTTTGTGCATTATTATTATTTAATTCTATATCATTATTTTCTATTTTATTTTCTTTTTTTGAAGATGAGTTAAAAATTCTTGTTGTATTATAATTTGAATTCATAAAATTTTGAAATAATAAAAAAGTTTCATATAATTGTTCTTTATCAATATAAAAATTTTGAATATTGTTAATATCTGAATAATTAGTTGTTGTATTTTCTTCTTTATTATTCTTCATATTTTTCAATATTTTTGGTGTCATTATTGCTTCATCTTCTTTATATTTTTCTAAATTATTATTTATATTTATATTTTCCTTTATATCTGAATGTGATTTAATATTCTTTTCTTCTTCTCTATCTTTATAATTCCTTATAATTTTCGGTTTAAAACATCTATTTTCAATAACATTCTCCTTTCTTTTATTATCATTTTCCTTATTCATTTAAATAATTTAAATAATTATTTAAAAACCTTTTAAAAAAAATAAAAATAATAAAAAAATATATGTCAAAAAAAAATGATTTATTCTTTCCCTTTGAAAAAAATAACAATACAAGTAATATCATCACAAAGAGTAGATTCTTGATTCCATAATTTATAAGCTTGTTCGACTAATTTCTTACAACATCCAACACAATCACCTTTTTGAATGTAATATTTACAAATGATAGAAATTTGTTCATTATTTAAAAATTGAAAGAGTCCATCACTTCCCATAACAACAGCTTTAATTTTATGCTGAATGATATCAAAGATAAATATATCAGCTTTACAAATAACCCCAATAGTTTCAGCAATAAAATCACCGAAGGATCTACTCATCGCTAAACCAGGATAATCTTCATTTTTTAACCAAACTCTAAATGGTCCAATATTACTATTATTTAATCTTTTTATTCTTCCTCCTTTCTCTAATATTCTCTTACTTTCTTCTTCTATCTCTGGTTTATGATCTTTTGATATTTCTATTATTTTATAATCTTCAGTTATATATAATGAACGAGAATCTCCTATATTATAACATATTATTTTGTCTTTTATATGGATTAAAAAATTTCCTGTTGTTCCTGATAAATTTGAATTTATATTCTTCTCCTTTTTTAGTTTTTCTTCTGATTTTTCACATATTTTATTAAAGAAATTTCTATCTGATAATTTATTATATATTTCTTCTTCTGTTATATTTTCATTTTTTATATTTAATTTCTTTGTAGATGTAAAAAAATCTATAAAATATTCTTTTATATATTTTGATATATTGTGACCATTTATTCCATGACCATCAAATACTGCGAAAGCTGAATAATTTAATAAATTAAATATTTTTGTTTTTGCTAAAAAATTATCTTGGTTTGTTTTTGTTTGACCTGATAAATCTTTTCCTGCTTTTGTTCTACATGCAAATTTATATATTATTGAAGAATAATTATTTATTGTTTTATTCATTATTATATTATTATTATTTATATTGTTATTATTATTTTTTAGATTTAATGTTTTTATTTGACTATTTTCTTCTTTTTCTTTTTCTGAATTATTTAATTGGATTATTTTTTTTTCTAAAGAATTATTTTTCAAGATTAATTTTTGATTTGTGTATTTTGGTGATTCTGATTTAAATAAATTGATTGAATTGAAAGAATTTTTTTTTTGTCTTGTTGTTTTTTTCTTATTTAAATTCTTATAATTTAATAATTTTATTTGGGAATTAGAATACATTTTTATTTTTATTGTTTTATCTATTTTATCTAATTCTTCATTTATTTCATTATTACTGTTAATTAAATAATTTCTATTATTTTTAATTGGTGGAAGTGAAATATTTTCATTTTTATTTAAATTTGATTTTGATAAACTTTTTTTTTTTGAATCATTGTAAATATTGTCTTTAATATAAGATTTAAAATTTCTTAAAGTCATTGATTTTTGGGCTTCATGATAGTTTCTATACGTTGAATCTTTAATTTTATTTTTTCCAACGAATATTTTGGTTTTTGGTTTTGATATATTTAAAGAATTATTATTTGAATTGAAAAAACTTTTCAAAAAATTTTTTTTCAATTTAATTTTATCTTCAGACATAAAAAAATATGAAGAAATATTTTCTAATTAAATTAATCTATAAAATTAATTACCATATAAATTAAAAATTAATAAAAAAAACAAATATTAAATCTAATTATTATTTAATTATTTCTTGAAAATAATTATGAGATAATATATTAAACTTTTTATATTTTTTTCTATTGTTATTCTTTTTTTATTCTTTTATATATTTTATTTTTTTGATTTTTTGTTAAAATTATTTTTTTATACTCATTTTTTTACACTTATTATTTATTTATTTTTTTTCATAATATAATTTAATCTTAATGTTTACTTTTTTTTATAATTTTAAAACCTTCTTTTCATTAAATTGAATATAAAAAAATAAATTATTACTTTTATAATTATATATTTTTTTTTTTCTTTTTTAATTTCAAAAATCTCTTATTTCTTTACTTTTATTATTCATCTAATATTGAGTTTGTTTTAAATTACTTAAATTTAAACTACTATTTTACAACTCATAAATATTTCAATATCATCATTTATTTCAAAGGAAAGGCTCCCTGTCTTGGAAATATAATATTATCTTTCCATAGAAGAAATAATTGTAAAATATATAATTTGCATTTTTTGATTAATAATTTTTGAAAAAGAAGTAAATAAAAAATTCACCATAAAAAGTATTTAATTTATTAGATTTTAGTGATGAAATGATAATGATTAATTTAAATGATAATTCCAAATGATAAAAAGAAATAAAAAGAAATTCAGAAAATCAATTAAAAAAAGAAGAAAAAATAAATTTTCAAAAAAGGAAAAAGTCAAGAAATAAAATATATCAATAAAATATAAATTAATTAATTTTGGAAATAATTGTTATAAAATAATCATTATTATTTTTAAAATTATTCGTTTTTATTTTCTATAAAAAATAAATAGCTTGAATGAATATTTTATTTAAATAAATTATATTTATGTCAAAAGAAGGTGAATTAACAACTGATTCTTCAAGAAACTTTTTTAATAGTTTTAATTGTAAAGTTTTAAATTCTTTTGAAAAGAAAAAAAAAGTTAAATTTAATGAATCAATTGGAATAATTTTTATAGAATCTTTTAAAAAATATAATAAAATTCAACATTTTTATGGAAAAAAAGAAAAATATAGATTGTTAAAAAGTCAGAAAATTAAATGCAATTGTGAAATATTTTAAACTTAAGATAATTTTGAATCTTTATTTTATAATGATAAAATATTACATATATCGAAATTTTATTTAATATATTTATTTTATGCCTAAATATTCATTAAATAATTATATATTTTGATTATTATATTTTATTATTAATATTTACTAATAAATTGTCTTCTTTATTTTCTTTTAATTCATTATTTTCTTTTTTTTCTTCATTCTTTTCTTCTTTTTCTTCATTCTTTTCTTCTTTTTCTTTTTCATCATTTTTATAAATAATTTCAACATCTTTTTTATTATTTTCATTAATAGTATCATTTCCTTTTATTATTTCTTCATTATTATTATTATTTTCTTTTGTATTTTCTTCTTTATTTTTCTCCTCTTTATTTTTATCTTCTTCATTTTTTTCTTCTTCATTATTATTATTTCTTTTAACAATAGTCCATCTAGTTCTTTTATTATTATTTTCATTTCCTTCACTTAAATTAATAATTCTAGAAACATTAAAATAATTTTGACTTTCTTTCTTTTCATCAATGATTTTATTAACTATATTTGAATTATTTCCACTATCAATAATATCATCATCATTATAAACATTATTATTTAATTGATCAAATAAATAACTCATCATTCTTGAAGAATGAGTTCTTCTTTTTATAATTTTTAATTTTTTTTTACATTTATGATTAATTCTTTCCATTAATAAATCTTCATAAATTGCTTTTTTTCTATCTTTTTCGTTCATTAAATTTATTTCTTTTTCTTCTTTTTTAATTTCTATTTCAGATGATTTAACTAACTCATAAACATTTCTTTTTCCATTTGAAATATCATAAAAATTATTTTCAAAAATTGGTTCTGATATATTTTTATATGTCATTGCTCTTATTATATTAGTTTCAGACATTAATTTTAAACAATTTGGATAATATGCATTACATTCATTAGATAAATTTGGTGAATTTTTTTCTGCTTGTTTTCTTTTATATTCTCCTGTTTTTTTTATTTGTTCTCTTATTCTAATAAATTTTTCATCTCTTTGACTATTTATTTCATCCATAGTAA
The DNA here is from genome assembly GCA_023807065.1 of Isotricha intestinalis. Taxonomy (NCBI): domain Eukaryota; phylum Ciliophora; class Litostomatea; order Vestibuliferida; family Isotrichidae; genus Isotricha; species Isotricha intestinalis. The sequence goes on from JAJJLU010003732.1 coordinate 28,271, forward strand.
AATTAAAGAATTTTTCATTTTTTTCATTTATAATTAAACTAAGTAATTCATTACTACTAAATTCTTTTATTTTTTCTTCAAAAAAATTATTTAAATCCATTAAATTATCATAAGATAAAATTTGTTCTTTACATATTATTAAAATAGCTAAACAAGTTCTAAAAATGATAATATTTCCTTCTAAGAAAAAAGCATCATAAATCTGAAAAGAAGTTTCTTTATTCATATTTTCAAAAAATAATCCAACTAACCATTTATATAGCAAATTATCTAAGCAAATTTCAATTCCTAAATTTTTTAAATGATTTGGAATATCTGGAATAATATCATTAATCATATCTTTTATTATTGCACAATCAACCATCATTCCTGCTAATTCACAATAATATTCTACAGGCAATAAATTTTCTATTATTGATGTAAATAACCAAAATGTTTCTTCCTATAAATTATATTTTATTTATTTACTTCATTTCTTATTATTTCATATAATCTTCCTACTATAAAATTAAAACCTTGACAATAACCTATTGAAAAGTTTCTTCTTGAAAATACTAATAATATATTATGTATTATATTTATTGTATTTTCATTTTGAAAAAATTTTTCTTCTGGGAATGTTCTATTTAAATCTGATTTTATTGAATTATCAAAAAAACTAGGAATAAAATCAGGGTAATTATTTAATAAATTATAATAATAATTTGGATTATTTTTCATTTCTCTTCTTGCACCACTTGCAGTCATCCAAAACTTTAATAATATTATTTATTTATTTTTTACATTTTTTCTAAATTCATTATTCATATTTTTTAAATATATGGACTTAATATTTTCAATTTCGCCTTCAGTATAATTTGTTTTATTTGAGGAAAACAACTATATATTTAATATATAATTTAAATATATACTTTATCTCTATATCTAGTATCATCTCTATCAATCAATGAATCTGTAATAGGAAAAGCAAGAGCTTCTTTAATTGTATTATCAAAGTACATTTTATTATTTAAATATATTTTATTTTTTTTTAAAATTTATTTTTAATGGCATTTTATAAAGGAACTAATGTAAATCAAGATGGAAGATTTATGAATGCTGATAAAAAGTTAATTGAGAAAATGGATACTCCACCAGAATATAAAACTCAAATTCATAAAAGTAAAATAAATTTATCAATAATTAAATCTTGGATTAATAAAAAGTTAAATGATATATTAGGATTTGAAGATGAAGCTTTAACTAATTATATTATTAATCTTATTGAAGAATATGATGATATAATTGACCCTAAAAATATTCAATATTCTATTACTGGATTTTTAGATGATAAGACTTATAGTTTTATGGAAGAATTTTGGAAAATTTTAATTTCTGCTCAAAATACTATTAATGGAATTCCGGATGAATTAATTGAAGAAAAAAAAAAAGAAATTATTAAGGATGTTCATAATAAATATAAAAAAATGAAATTTTTAGATGATTTAATTGGAAAGAAAGAAATAAATATTAATAGTAATTTATATAAAGAAAATGAAAAAGATAATTATTCAGAAAGTAAAAAGTATAAAAGAAATAAAGATAAATATAGAGAAAATTCAAGAGATAAATATTATAGAGAATCTTCTGGAGAAAAATATTATAGAGATAGGTCAAGAGATAAATATGATAGAGATAAATATTATAGAGAAAAAAGAAGAGATAAATATGATAAAAGAGATTATCATTATTCACATCATCATAGAAAAAGAAGAAGTGAAAGTAGTAAATATAAAAATCATTCTCATTCAAATTTATATAAAAGAGAAAAAATCCAAAGTAAAATTTCCGAATATAAAAAAGAAAGAGAAGAAAGTAATAGTTCAAATTCCAATTAATAAAAAAAAAAAACAATTAAAAATTAAAATAAAATAAAATAAAATAAAATAAAAATAATATATATAAAAAAATTTAAACAATAAATAAAATAAAAAAGACCTAAAATAAATAACCAATAAATTAATTTTTTATCTCCTCAAAAAAAAAGATGTCATCAAAGGATGAAAATTTTAAAATAACATACATAAAAAATCAAGACAATGAAAAATTAAATCCTTGTTTAGCAGTATTTCCATATAATTACCCAAATATAGAAATGATAAATGAACCAAGTGAAACAAAATGGGAAATAGGTCAAAACAAAGATAAAAAATATAAATTAGATAAATCAATATTAGGAATAAATTCAAGAGTAATTTATGAAGGAAGAAATAAACCTTTATCAAATAAAAGTGATTATATAATTGGAATAATAAATAAAAAACATCCAAGAGAAATAAATTTATATGATATTGATAGTATATTTTGTATAAATCAAAAAATAAGAAGAATTGAAGAAAATAACACTTTAAAATTAGAAGATGAAAATAAAGCTTCTGATAAATTAGATTTAATGTATAATTTTGGAACTGCAAAAGCACAAAAAATTGCTTTAAATATGAAACAAAATATTATTGAAGAAAATAATATTGCAAGTGCAAATATAACTAAACAAATTTTAAAAGAAAATGCAGAACAAAATAATGTTTATTTATTAAATGAAGAAATGAAATTAAAACAAAAATCTATTATGGAAGATGTTTTACCTTCTTTTAATCCTATTGAAACTAATATTAAACAAGTTTTTGATTTTAATAGTATTATTACTAGTAATGAAATTAAATTAATTGAATATAATGATGTTTTACAAATGTTAAAAAATAATAATTTAGAAAAAAATAAAAAAAAATTCTGTGATTTTGTTTATGAATATTTAAAAGGTTTAATTCCAGGAATTTTAAATGGGAAAAATTATGAGAATAAAATTAAATATTCAATTTATACTAATGAATTAATTAAATTTTTTTTACTTCCAAAAACAATAAAAGAAAATGAAGAAAAAATAAGTAAAGTTTATAATATTCCAATTAATCATGTTAAACATATGTTAAATTTATATTGCAAAATATCAACTGATAAACAAGGAAAAGTTACTTATAGTAAAAATCAAAATTTAATTTTAAGAAATACCTTTCATATATTAGTTTTAGCTTTATTGTTAAATTCTTATGAATTTAATTTTACTTCTTTGGCTAAATCACTTAAATTAGATATAAAAGTTATTGGAAATTATTACAAAGAATTTGGTTGTACTATTAAATCTTATATTTCTGGAGTAAAAAAAAAAGGAAGTGATAATAATAAAAATAAAAATTGTGTTGTTAAAATGAATGCACCTTTAAAATTTAATTTTGGTTTTAACCATCATTCAAAGAAAAAATGAATACTTTTTACACAAAAAAAATAAAAAATAAATTTAAAAAAGATTTAAAAAAAATAAAACAAATATATAAAAAAATGAGAAATTAATTTCTTTTTTTATTTTTTTAAATATATTATATTGTTTTTTAATATTACACACTAAATATATAAAAATTTACTGATAAAAGTAAAATAAATTTTATTAAAAATTAAATATCAAAACTTTCATTAGGATCAGAAGGAATAGTATTATTACCTCCTTGATTAGTCATTAAATATATTTGTTCTCTTAATTTATTAATTTGTTCATTTTTAATTTGTAATTGTTTTTCTTGATTTTTTAATTGAATTCTAATATCTTGTGAATCTTCAAATTTTTTTTTTTCAATATTCATTAATTGTTTAGATAATTTTTGATTAATATTAATTTGTTCATTTAATTCTTTTAATAATTTCATTTTTTCTGTTTCAAAATCTTTTGATTGTTTTTCTAAAAAAGAATTTAAATTTTTTATTGTTCTTTCATGTTCTCTTATTTTATCATTATTTCTACTTCTATCTTTTATATGTTTAATTTCTTCTTTTAAAGATTTTATTTTTTCTTTTAATTCTTCATTTTCTTTTTTTAATTTTTCATTTTCTTTTTTATTTTCTTCAATTTCATTTTGATATTCTCTTAATTTTTTCATAATATTATGAATTAATTTATTTGATTTTCGTTTATTATTTTCATTAATATTTAAAGTTTCTATTTTAGGTGATAAATCTAAATTATCTTCTTTTGAATTTATTATTGAATTTTCTTTTTGTTTTGGTTGAAGAGTATAATGAATTGGACTATTATATGCAGAATTTATTTTTTTTTTTTCATTGTTTTTCCCTAAATTTAATTTAGGAGAAAAATTTATATTTTTTCTTTTTGAATCTATATTTTTATTATTTTCTATTGATGATATTATATTTATATTATTTGATTTCTTATTATTTTTTTTTCTCTTTTCATTTATACTTTTTGGACTTAATTCTATTGATAAATTTTTTAATATTTCTTTATTTTTTGCTTTTAAATCTATTATTGAATCATTTCCTTTTGATTTTTTTGAAAATGATGATACTGTTGTAAATTCATTTGAATCAAAATCACAATTTTTTAAAGTTTCATTATATATTAATTCTCCTCTTAAAGATTTCTTATTCCTTATTTTATTTATTTTTTGAAATTTTTGGGATAATTCTGAATTTTTGGAAAATGAATTCATATTGAAATTTATAATTTAAAATTAATTTAAAATAAATTAAGTTTATTCTATTAATTATATTTTTCTTTTATTTTTTTATAATTTTATTTTATTTTTCTTTCCTAATTTTACCAATAACATTTTTAGTAAAAATATATTTGAATGTTGAATAAAATTATATTATTATTATTAGAAAATCAATGTTTCATATTTTCTATTAAAATAATTAATTGAATTTCCAGATAGAATCTTTTTAATTAATTTTTTATTATTATAAATAACTTAAATTCCTTTATTTAAATCATTTATATATCATTTTTTTGAGAACGAATAATTTACTATTTCAATTTTATATATATAAAAACTATTAATTTTAATTAAATAAAAAAATATAAAAAAAATTTAAATGCAACCAAAAACAACAAGATACAATAAAAACATAAAATTAAAGCCAATAAAAGAGAAGAGAAATTTAGAATCAAGTGTAACATCAATAAATAGTAATAATAGTACAAAAACTGAAATTGATTTTAAAAAATCAAAAAATAAATTTAATTCAACAAGTGAAAAATTTGAAATTGATTTGAATGAAACAGATAAAAAAGCAGATGAAGAATTTATGAATAATTTAAGTGATAATGAAAGAAATTTTTATAAAATTAAAGCAAAAGAATTATATGATTTTTTAAATTCTATTTATTTAGTTAGATTTATTGAATCTTTTATCAAAGATGGTTTTGAAGGAATTAATGATGTAATGGAATTAGAAAATGATTATTTTGAAATTAATAAAAATTTTACTTTATTTCAACAGAAAAAAATTTTAGAAAAAGTAAAAGAATACAAAGAAAAATATAAAGTTAAAAAAATAGAAAACAATGAAATTGGAGTTGAATGTGATATTAATAATAATAATTATATTTTAAATAGATGTTGGACTTGTTTTAATAAATTAAATGAAAAAAATTTAATTGAAAAAACTTATTCTGATAGTATTGTTACTAGGAAAGTTAGATTTTGTTGTAAAAATTGTATGGAAAAATTTGAGAAAAATATTTATGTTTATTGTGATTATTGTAATATTATTTTTGATAAATCTAAAGGAGATTTTGTTTTTGAAAAATTTCATTTTCATTCTAAAGAATGTTTAGATAAATATATTGAGGAACATAATGAAATTAATTATAATAAATTAAGTAATATACAAGAAGATGATAATTATTATAATATAGATGAAAATAAACCTTATGATCCTATGGAGGATTTTTAATAAATTTTAATTTGTTATAATTTGTTTTTATTATTTTGATTAAATAAGTTAATATAAATATTTCAATTAATTGGTTTTTTAATTAAATGGAAAAAAATGAAGAAAATATTTTTTTAGAAGAAAATAATTTTGAATCAGATTCAATATATAATGAATCAATAATTGAAGATAATAATGATATAATTTCAGAAAATGAAAATGAAGAAGTAATATATGATAATAATATAAAATGGAATATTTTTAGTACTTCAAATAATCCAAAAGAATATAAAGAAAAAACAAATTTATTTTGTGATTGGTCAAATGAAACTTATATTAATAAAACATATAGTAAATTAAAAAATTTACCAAATAATTTTCCAATAAATCCAAAACCAATAGATTGTTTAAATTTATTTTTTAGTGAAGATTTATGGGATATAATAACAGAACAAACTAATATTTATGCAAATGACAAAATTAAATTTTTAAAAAATAAAACTTCATTACCTTTGAATGAGATAACTAAAGATGAAATTAAAAAATATAATGCAATTTTATTATGGTCTGGAATAAATATTAATTCTGTTTTTGCTGATTCATTTAGTAAATATATTTTATTTAAAACAAATTTTAATTCTTATTTATCTTATCATCGTTTTAATAGAATCAATTCTTTTTTTCATTTAAATAATAATAATGAAGATTCTTTACCAAAAGATTCAATTTTCAAAGATAAATTATTTAAAATTAGAATTATTATAAATTATTTAAATAATAAATTTGAAAAATATTTAGAACCAGGAAGAGATTTATGTATTGATGAAGCAATGATTAAATATTAAT
>JAJJLU010003733.1:0-34853 GCA_023807065.1 Isotricha intestinalis
ATATATGATAGCATCTTTGTATTTAAAAAAAATTCCTGGCATTAGAATAATATAGAAATAAACTCAATTAAACATATATATCTTTTTTATATTTTTTATTTCTTTTTAAAAAATATTTTTATAAAAATTAAAAATTAACCCTATAAAATAATTATAAAATAATAATTTATGGTAATATTAAATAAAGGATAAAAATATAAAAAAACAATATAAATATATTATCCCCAAAAAAACCAACAAACCAAAACTAAATAAAAAAATAATTAAAATTAACCCATATTAAAAATAAATAAAATAATAGTAAGCATAAAATAGTAGAAAGTTGCTTTCAAATTAAATACTCAGATGAAAAAAAAATAAAAACAAAAAAAAAGATAAAAAAAAAGAAAAGTAAAACAAATCCAAAATCAAAAGAGGAAGAGAATAAAGATTGGATTGAATATTCATTGAATTATGAAGAAGAGCAACACAAAGATAATTTGAAAGATACACTAGACGAAGAAGAAATATCGTGATTGAACAAAGAAATTAATTTGATTAATGAAGATGATATAGTTAAAAATATAAAATGCTTTTACCAAAAGAAAATAGGGAGGTAATTTAAAAAATATAATATAATCATAAAATTATATAATTATAGTCAGAGCCATCATATACAATAGTAGTTTAGGTAGAGGTACACTATAGGAAAAACATCCTTAATATTTCGATATGTAAACAATGAATGCCCAAAAGAGCATGATCTAACTGTAGAAGATTCATATATATTAAACATAAAAACATCAAAGTGCGAAGCAAGACTTTTTAAAATATTGGATACAACCGGAGAAGAAGATTATCAAACAATGGAAGATGAATGGATAAAAACTGCTGATGGATTTTTATTACTTTTTGCTATAAATAATAAATAAAGTTTTGATGTTTTAAAAACAAAAGCAAATAGAATAAAAAAAAAACAACAAAGAAAAAATACCAATGATACTAGTTGGAAATAAATGTGATTTAGAAGATAAAAGAGAAATTTCCAAACAACAAGCTATGGATTTTGTTCAATCAATTAATAATTTTAAATATTATGAGACAAGTGCTTGATTGATTCTAATGGAAATTGTAAAGTTGTATTTTAAAATCTCAGACTAATAATGTTGCTGAGCCAAATCCAAGTTGCCCATGCAATATATGGTAAAAATATAATAAATAGAAATGAAAAAATAAAATAAAATGATTTAATAAATTAATTATATTTTCAAATTTCTATTATTTCATTAATAATTTTAATTTATTATTTAAAATATTTTTTTATTTATTTTTAGATTTAAATTATCTAATAATTAATTATTAAGTTTTATTGGGGATTGGGCTCAATCCCCAAAAATTTTTTTGTTTTTGAAAATTTTTTGATAAATTATTTCCATAATAAATCTTTATAAAATATCTAAATGCAATAATCAGATAATTATCCAACTCCAATCATTAATACAAAAAACTTTAAAGATAAGGATTTAAAAGATTTATCATGTATACAAAGAGAAATAAAAGGGGAAAATAATAATGTATTATACATTTTTAAAATATATAAAATTGAAACTTCAATAATATTTCATGTAAATAGAATTAATGATTTTCAGAAATTATTTATAAAAATGAATATACCTTAAAACAATTCATTCAAATAGATAATTTTATTAAACTTTTTTCTTCAATTGAAGAAATGTATACTAATTTTTTTGAAAATTTTGATAATTTTCAGAAGAAAGAAATCATTACAAATATTAAAGAATAAAAGAAATGAATTAATTGGTAAACAACAGTTAAAGGAGGAAAATAAAGATTTGTATATAAATGATTTGGAAGAAGAACAAAAGCAAAATAAAATAATATTAATTAAAATAAAAGAAGAAAATAATAATTTATTAAATACAATAAATAGATTAACTCAAGAAATGGAAAATATAAATTTAAATGAAAATAATGAAATATAAAAATTAAATATAGAAATAGAATCATTAATTAAAGGAAAAGAAATTCCTAAAAAAATTGAATTAAATAAATTAAAAACAGCAGGAAATAATACTAAATATCTTGAAGAAAAATTACTCTTATTAAATAAAGAAATAGAAAAATTAAAGGATTACCAAAAAAAATATAATTCATTCAATGGTATAATTGATGGAGTGAAAAATGATAAAGAGATATTAACAAATAAAAATAAAGAATTAAATCAGAAAAATGAAGAAAAAGATAAAGAAATAAATAATTATATGAAAAAGGTAAATAATTTAGAAATAGATTTAAAAATGAAGGAAGAATTCATTGAAGAAAGTAATAAAAATAAAAAAATGAATAAAATAAATGAAGAATTAATGGAACAAAAGTAAAAATAAAGATTTAGAATTAATTGATAAATTAAAAGAAGAAAATGATAAGTTAAAAAGTAATTATAAAGAATTATTTAAAATAAAAGATGATTATTTAAAGATAACAATGATTTAAAAAAAAGTTTTAATACTAAAATTAAAGAAATACAAAAATTATTAAATGATTCAATATAAAAAAACAATGAATTAAATAAAAAAATAATTGAAATAAATAAAAATGAAAATAAAAAATTTAATTATGAAAAGGAATTAAATAAATTAAAGGAAGAAAATATAAAATTAAATGAAAGAAATTTGAGAATTAATAATATAAATAATGATATAAAAAAAAAAGTTGATAAATTAATAAATATAAATAAAGAATTGCAAAAAGAGAATAATGAGCTAAATTAAAAAATGATGAATTATTAAAAATAAATGATAGTTTATCAAATGAAAATGAAACATTAAAAGAAAATATAAATGAACTAAATAAAAATATTGAAAAAAAGAATTATAAAAATAATGATAATGAACAATTAAATCCAAAAACAATTGAATTAGAAAATAAAAACAATGAATTAGAAAATAATATAAAAGAACTAAATAAAGTAAATAATAACATAAAAAAAGAAAATAATAATCTGTCAACAAAAAAAGAAGAATTAAATCAAAAAGTAAATAATTTTTAATTCAAAATAAAGAATTAAATTTAACCATTGAGGAACTTAATCAACAAAATAATAAAATTATATCAGAAAATATACAATTAAATACACAAATAGAATTAAATAATTCTGAAATTGAGAAATTAAATAAAAATATAGAAATGATAAATAGTAAAAAAGAAAAATTGAAAAAAAATAGTGAAGATTTAATTAAAGAAAAAAATGAAAATGAAAAAAAATATAAAATTGAATTTAAAAATATAAATGATGAAAAAGAAAAATTAAATTATATGAAGAATTAAAAATATATAATACTGAGTTGAATAATAAAATACAAGTATTGGAAGACAATATTAAAATTTTAAAAGATGAAGAAAAAAGAAATAAAGATAATATAGATTTAAATCCCCAATAATTTTTCAGTAGAATTATTAAATAATTAAATCTTAATAATATAAAAAATATAATTAAATATAAATAATATAATGAATTATAATTAATTAAAATAATGAATGCTATATTTGCTAAAAATATTTGGAAGGAGAATAGACCTATTACTAAAAAAGATTTAATAAATGAAAAATTTGATTGTGACATATTTATTAATGAAATTAAATTATCAGGTAATATGACAGTTAATCAAGAGAATAATATTACCTTTATTTTTAACAAAAATTATACTGATTTGAGTAGTATGTTCAGTTACTGTTCTTCATTAACTTCAATTAATTTATCTAATTTTAATACTAATAATGTAACTTATATGAGTAGTATGTTCTATAGCTGTTCTTCATTAACTTCAATTAATTTATCTAATTTTAATACTAATAATGTAACCAATATGAGTTATATGTTCTATAGCTGTTCTTCATTAACTTCAATTAATTTATCTAATTTTAATACTAATAATGTAACTAATATGAGTTATATGTTCTATAGTTGTAAATATTTAACTTATTTGGATATATCAAACCTTAATTGTGATAAAATTAAAAAGACCACATATTTGGATAAAATGTTTGAAAATTGCAATTCTTTAAAAGTTAAAAATATAAAACTTAATGATTTTAAAATTAGGCAACAAGCAATAGTAGATTTAATGAATATATAAGTAACAAATAATAATATTTAAAAAAATTAAGAATATAAAGTAATGTAATTGTTTTTCTTTTTTCTTTCTATGTTTTACATTTTTTAATTTATTAAATTAAAACTTTTCAAAAATTTTTTTATTAACCAAAACTTTACTTAGTAGAAATAATGGCAATCATTCCCCGGACCCCATTATTTTGACTAAATTCATAATAGCTAATAATTTAAAAAAACAAAAAATAATATTATATTATTGAATATATTAAATGTTAAACAAATAATATATAAGTTAATTTAAGGTAATTTATATTAATTTATAATTTATAATTATATAACAGTAAATGCTATTATTTTTTTAATATAAAATATATTATTTTTAATAATTTTAATTTTTATAATAAAAATAAATCTTTTTTCATTGGGAATTGGGCCTAATCCCCAATCCCCATTTAACAACTTGAGATATTTTAATTTCGAAAATTAAATAATTAAATTTTAAATTTCCTTAAAAATACTATTATTAATAAATAAAAAAACTATGGAAAATCAAGAGCAAGAAATAAATGAAAATCAAAATTATGGCTATACAAAATAAACATTGGAGATAATGATGAAGATATTTCATATCCAGAATAATGGCAAATGAAAACATGGAATACCAAAACAAGTAGGACAAAATAATCCAAATCTGAATGCCCGATATTCTCAACAACAAGAAGACAATGAGTAATTAGCTCCAATAGAGCAATTTGGAGATAGGCGTGAAGAAGACCAAAATAAGGAGGAAGTATTGGAAGATCCTCTTGATAATGATGAAATAGAAGAGCAAGGAGACAAAATAATATACAGCAAAAAAAGACAAGAATTAGAAGAAGAACAATTACAAAACAGGAATTATTAAAACAATAACAATTACAGCAACAGAGACAAGAATTATTAAGACAACAATAATTACAACAACAATAATTATTAAAGCAACAACAATTACAACATCAGCAAATAGAGCAACATCCAAAGAAAATACAAATGCATTATTATCCTTCTTTTTCAATGGAATCTCCTTTTCAATTTTCAGTAGTATACCACCTAATCTTTTCCCCTTTTCACTTTTTATTAAAACAAGTGTAATTCCAGCTCGATCCTGTCCTGGTATTCACTGATACTTCTGGAAAATCAAACTCCCAGCTAGCCTTTCACACTTTCTATGAAATACTTCAGCTTTATCACTATCAATTAGACTTATATAATAAATTTAATATTATTTTTCTATTTCTTTTACTTATTTTTCTTGATAGCAATTCTAACTCTTTCACATTTTCAATTATATCTCCTTTAATTATTTCTAAGTGGGTATTTTGAATAGTGGGCATTTGGTCTTCTAAATTTGTTTTTCAGTTTTTACTTTGGATTTTAATATATCTTGGTATTGAATTTGTTCTAATTTTTGTTTTTTCAATGATTGATCAATAAATGCTTTTAATTCTTCTATTTCTTTTTGTTTTTGTCGACTAAATTCTTCTAATTTTTTCTGATTTATTAGCAATTATTCAATTTGTATTTTTAAAGAATTAATTTCCTTTAATTTTATTTAATTTTTTTATGATAGTAAATCTAATTAAAATTTATTTTATAAAAGAGTTATTCTTTAGAATATAATTCCTTTTTTCTAATAAAGTACTTTTTAAAGAAAAATTAATGTATTTATTATTTAATTAAAAATTATTTTAATGATTGATTATAAAAAGAAATTTAAGGATTTAAATAATAAAATATCAAGTATTATTGATGAAAATAAAAAGGATAATAATAGGATTAATAAATATATTTCAAAATTAGAAGATATTGAAAAAAAAACAATTAAAAGATTTAATTATTTAGATAAATCATTTATTAATTTAAAAGAATATTTTATAAAACTTTCAAATCAATATCATTTAAATTTAAAAAAAGAAAAGGTAAATAATTTTGAAAAAAAAATTAATGATATATCAAATAAAACAGAATTTGATTTAAAAAATAAAAAAGAAGAAAAATATAATTTTATAAATACTATTTTTAAAAAACTAGAAAAAATTATATTAAATATTAATGAAGAGAATATGAAAGAAAAAAATATAATTAAAAAAGATTCAGAAGAATTTAAAAGTATAACAGAAGAAAAAATAAAAAAATATAATGAATGTATTGAACAAGAAAAAGAAGAAACACAAAAATTTAATAATGAATTTAAAAATTCTATTGATACAGTTTTTAATAATATTAATAAAAAATTAAAAGAAGAAGAAGATAAATTAGATTTAAATAATGAAAATCAATCTATAAAATTAAAGGAAATTAATGATAAAATAAATGAAAGTTTAGATGAACAATTAAAAATTAATGAAGAAACTAATAATAAAATGTTATTAATTATTAAAGAAACATGTTCTCAATTCTTTGAAAACTAAAATTATATTTAATTTTTTATTTAATATTTTAATTTAAAAAAATAAAATTATTAATTTAATCTAAATATTTTTTAGAAAAATAAGTATTCATATAAGTATATCTATAATTAGAAAAAAATCTAACAAAAAAATAATTTAATGTATATTAAAAAGTTTTATTTTTTGATTTGATAAAATACAATTTTCTATTTTTATTATTATAGAATGACTTATTGAATTATTATCTAATGTTTCTAAAATATTGTTTTTATTGAATTATATACATTTAAAAAAACAAAGAAATTTTTTACTTTATTTAATTGAATTTTCTTTGAGTTAATTTAATTTAATATTTTTTTATTTTATTATACCTTTACTAATGTCAATGTCATGTTCCAATTTTGTGAAAAATGTTGATAACAAAAAAGATATGAATATGCTCCTTCTTTAAGCATTAATTGATAATTTATATAAAATAAATAATTATAATATAAGGGTAAACAGAAAAAATATTTACATAATAATGATAATGATAATAATAATAATAATAATATAAAAAGTATTTTAAAACCCAAAAAAGAAAAAAGAAGAATTGTAATATCATAGAAGAAAACAGGATAAAATTTTTTGAAAGAACATAAATTTAATTAATGAATTGGAAAAAATTAAAAAAAATATTTTTCTTTTTATCTTAAATTTTTTTTATTATTTTCATTTATTATCAATTATTAAAATAAGAATAAATAGAATTGTTAAAAAAGATAAAATTTAAGAACTCCACATTTCAGGAATTAAAGTAAGAAAATATTTTTGATTATCAGGAGGAAGTAAAGCATACATATCTTTATGTAATTGAATGAATTCTTTTTGATTAATAGAATTTCCTCCAACAGCAGCAAAATTAATTCCATCTTCTAATTTTTTTTTAGCATAATCAGGTTTTCTTCCAAAAATAGAAACTAAAGGTAATTTTTTTAAATTAACTTTTTTCCAAAGTTCTTCAATAGGTAAATTTCCTTCAGGACAAATATTACTAAAAACTTCAGAACATTTATTCACTAATTGAGGAGGTGGCTCAATTTTAAATATTTCACTAAATTTTTGAACTGAAATCGAAGTTGCATCTTTTTTTATATATTTTAATAATGTTGATACTTCATGAGATGAAAGAAAAATTCCAAATTCTGAAAGAAATGGATCTATTCCTGTTATTGATACTTTCTTATTACCTGAAAAATCTTGAGTATATACAATACTAAGTATTTCGTTTAAACTATATATTTGCTTGTTATATCTCATTTGATTTATCATTTTTGATTTTATGGATTCTAAAGTATTTTCTTCCATTCGATTATTTTAATTTCTATATTTTTTATTTTAAACACTTTATATTTTCAGTTTTATTTTTAATAATAAAAAATGAAATGTTACAAAAATTAAACAAAATTAAGTATACTTAAAAAAAAAAAATCAAAAAATTAATCTACATATTATAAATTAATTCTCGAAATATTTATTAATAAAAAAAATATTAAAAAAAAACAAAAAAAAAACTTTTTTTAAAAGCAATGAAATCAAATACAAACAAATACACAAAAACCTCAAAAGTCGGAGAAGGAACATATGGAGTAGTATATAGAGCTAAAGATCAAAAAGGTCAAGAAATATATGCATTAAAGAAAATACGTTTACAAGCAGAAGAAGAAGGAATACCATCAACAGCAATTCGTGAAATATCATTATTAAAAGAGTTAAATCACAAAAACATAGTAAAACTATATGATGTTCTTCACACTCCAAAGAAATTAACATTAGTCTTTGAATATGTAGAGCAAGATTTAAAGAAAGTAATAGATGGATCAAATGGTAATGGTTTAGAAATAAAGACAGTAAAATCATATTTATATCAATTATTAAAAGGAATAGAATATATTCACAATCATAAAGTTCTTCATAGAGATTTAAAACCTCAGAATTTATTAGTAACAAAAGATGGGATAATAAAAATAGCAGATTTTGGTTTAGCACGTGGATATGGAATTCCAGTGAAAAATTATACTCATGAAGTTGTTACTTTATGGTATAGACCACCTGATGTTTTATTAGGAAATAAAAATTATGGTACTACTGTTGATATTTGGAGTATTGGTTGTATTTTTGCTGAAATGGTCATTGGGAAACCTCTTTTTATGGGAAAAAGTGAAAGTGATCAACTTAAAAAAATTTTCAAAATTAGAGGTACTCCTTCTGATTCTTATGCTTCTTCTTTAAGAGAATTACCTCAATGGGGAATCAATGATAATGTCTTTGATGTTAATAATGAAGATAATATTAAAAATTATGTAAGTAATTTAGATGCTGAAGGAATTGATTTGTTACTTAAATGTATTCAGTTAGAACCTGAAAAAAGAATTTCTGCGGAAGAAGCTCTTAAACATCCTTTTTTTGATGATATCATTCCTCTTATGAAAAAAATTTATGAATGATTTATTTATGTTTTTCTTTCTCTTTTTATTGATTGGATAATTAGTTTTTTGTGTTTATTTTAATAAGAATTTTTATATATTATTTTAGATTAAAAATATGTTTTTTTATGGAGTTTTTTAATTTTTTTATGTAATTATTTATTTTTTTTTCAATATACTTCAATTATGATAGATGACATTAAAATTATAAAACCAAATGAATCAAAAAGAGTTAAATTAATTTTGAAAATTGTAATATTTGTTATAATTCTTAGTTTATTTTATCCAATTTCATTTTTAGAAAATAAACCAAACAAATTAATAGATTATCAAAAATTAATAAGAAATTTAAATGAAAGTTTGTTGTTTAAAATATCAATAACTTATAATGACATATTTATATTTTTGTTAATAATAGGATTTAGTATATGGAACATATATAAAAGTTATTTATTTTGTATTGGTTTTTCAATATCTTGTTATTGCTCTTCATTAATAAGAATGATAAAAAGAGTTCCTCCTTTATTTATAAAAAATTTTGAAGAAAGAGAAATAATAAATAATATAAATTTATTATGTAATAATAATTTAATTTATTCTTCTCCTTCTTCTGATTCTTTAATTTCAACTTTTATAATATTAACTTTTACATCTTATATGAACAAAGAAAAATTTTTAAAAAATAATCTTATTTATAGATTGATTACTTTCGTAATAAGTTTTATTATTATTTTTATTTATTTATGGTATCTTTTGTTTCAACTTAATAGTTCTTTTTATGATATTCTTATTGGTTTTATGATTGGATTAATTTTATTTTTTATTTTTTGTTATTTTTTACCTTTTGATTTTAATGAGTCAAAACAATTTATTCAAATTATTAAAATAAATACAATGTATTTTATTTTCGTGAATTTATCATTATTCTCGATTTTAAACTATTTTTATTTTTATGATTCTTTAAGTCAAGATTTCAATCCAATTGAAAATTATTGTTTAAAATCTTCTTTTAAATATAAAGAATATCCTATTGAAAATATTGGACTTGGTTTAAACTATTTAATAAATTTAATTATTACTATTTCATTAAAATTACAATATTTATATATTTATAAAAAAAGTTATAATTTATTTATTAAAGGATATTTTTTTATTGAAGATGATACATATAGAGAATCATTAACTTCTATTTTATCAAATAATAATATTACATATTATTCTCAATTAAAAAATATATTATTTTATATTTTAAGAGTATTAATTTGCTTCTTATTAATTTATATTTCAAAGATACCAAATAAATTTATAAACTTTGAAAAAATAAATTTCAATAAATTAATTATTACAGACTTTATTCCAAATATATTTTTTCATTTTTTCTTATTTTTTATAACAAAGCCTTTATTTAATTATTTAAATATAAATAATATATAATAATATTTTTATTTTAATTAAATATTTTTATTGTTATATAATAGTTGTTTATTAATAAGAAATAATCTATTAAATTATAAAATTCAGTAAAAAAAATATGAAAAATAATATAGTAAATTATTTAATTTATGTAACTTAATATAATTTTTAAAAAAACAATAATATAATAAATTTAATATTTATGGAATCAATACAAGTAGCAATAAGAATTCGTCCCTTTTTGTCATATGAAAATGAAACAAATACAACAATTCAAACATTTGAAGATAACAATAAAAAAATAATCTTATCAAAAAATAATAAAAAATTTGTGAGTGAATTTGATAGAATTTTTCCAGAAAATTCAAAACAAGAAGATATTTATAATTTTATAAATCCAATTATATCTTTAACAATAAAAGGAATAAATTCAACTATTCTTGCTTATGGACAAACTGGCAGTGGAAAAACATATACAATGTTTGGAGAAGATTTTACAATGAATAATAATGGAAAATTATTTTCTAAAAGATTAAAAAAAGATAAATATAATTTTATTATTGATGAAGAATTTGTTGTTGATCCTTTTTCAAATTCAAATGGAATTATTCCAAGAGTTGTTTTAGATTTATTTAAATATAAAAATAAAAATAAAACAGTAATAACATGTTCATATATCCAAATTTATAATGAAAGAATATATGATTTATTAATAGATAATACTTTTAAAAAATCAGAGAAAAATTTAAATTTTGATACAGCAATGAATAATAATAGAACAGAGAAAATAATTAATCAAGAAAATTTAAAAATAAGAGATGATAAAAAATTAGGTCCAATAGTAGATGGTGCTTTAGAATTAGAAGCAAATAATTTTTATGATATTTTTCAAATCTTAAGAACTGGAGAATTAAATAAAAAAAAAAGACAAACAAATAAAAATGAAATGAGTAGTAGAAGTCATTCTATTTTCATTATATATTATAATAATAAAGAAGAAAAAAAAAAAGCTAAAATATCATTTTGTGATTTAGCTGGAAGTGAAAAATATGAATCCACTGAAAATTATAAAAAAGTTCATTTTAATGAATTAAAAAGCATAAATAAATCTCTTTCAATTTTAGGAAATGTTATTAATGCTTTGGCAAAAAAGAAAAAAAAAATACATATTCCTTATAAAGATTCGACTTTAACTCATTTATTATCTAAAAATTTAGAAGAAAAAACATATTTAATTGCAACAATTTCTCCTTCTGAAAATAATTTTGAAGAAAGTTTAAATACTTTAAATTTTGCTGATAGATCTCATATAATTTCTACTAAAGTAACTCCGAATAATTTTGAAGATAATTATTTAGAAAATGGTTTAGATAAAATAACTATTAAAAAATTATCAGAAGAATTAAAAGAATTAAGACAATTATTAAAAATTAGAAGTAAAAGAGGAACTTTAGAACCAATTCAAAAAGAATTAATTAAGTTAAAAGAAGAAAATAATGAATTAAAAAGATTATTAAATAATCCAAATATTCAAAAATTAATTAAAGAAAATAAATATTTAAAAAAAGAATTACAAAAATATTCTTTTTCTCAAACTCCATATGGTTTAACTGAAAAAACTGAAAGTAATAAATTTTCTTCATATACAAATGATATTAATTATAAACAATTTAAAATGGCTTTAAGTTCAAAAAATTATGAATTAAATTTGGATGATAATAATATTTTGAGAAATACTGGAAAAAAAATTATTTCAAGTCAAGATTTTAATATGAATAAAAATTTAGGAGATAAAAAAAGAAATTATATTTCTTATATTAATTCTGGAAGAGAAAAATCATATAATAAAAATTTAGATGATAATAATAGAATTATTGATATGACAAATAGAAAATTAAAACATTATGATGAATTACAAATGAAAAATAAAAGTGATCAATTAGTTAATCATGTTAATAGTAGAAATTATAAAGGAAAAAATTTTAAAAGTCATGATTTATTTTTTGAAGACGATGAAGATTTTTATTTATGATTAAATTAAAATATATAAATTTATTGTTTCATAATTTTTTCACTAGACAATTTACTATTATTTTGTAAATTTGATTAAAAATTAATTTTAATAATTTTCTTAATTGAAATTGAATTTATTTCATAGTTTTATTTTTTTTTACTTAAATTATTAGATAATTTATATTAATGAAAGGATTATCTTTATTTTTTTAAAAAAGAAAGAAGATGAATTGGGTCATCAATTAATTTATATGTTTTTTGTATTAATTATCAAGAATCACATTTTTATTAAATTTTCAAATTTTATTTTTATTCAAAATAAATATTTAAAATAAAAATTTAGAAATTTTAGGAAGAAAAGGATATTCATAATTATTATTTAAATCATTCAAAATAGTTATTGTTAATTTCTAATAAAAATAAAAATTATATAAGAAAGATTATTTTAAAGTATTTTAAAATAAAAATATTTTAAATAAAATTTATATAAATAACATAAATTAAAATCAACAGCAATTTTTATTTTTTTTATTATTAATATCAGAAATAATTTGATATGCATCGTTAATAGAATCTCTAAAAGCATCACTATCTCTTTTTTGAATATTAGAAACACATTGTTTAATAATATCTAACATCATATTATCAATATTAATATTTTTAGCAGCACTAACTTCATAATATTTTAAATTATTTTCTTTTGCAAATCTTTCAGCTTCTTCTTTTTGAACTTGTCTTTCTTTTTCTAAATCAATTTTATTTCCAACTAATAATAAACCTAATTCATTAATATTTTTTTTTTGACTTAATTCATTTATCCAATAAACAATTCTTTCAAAAGAACTTTTTTTAGTAATATCAAAAATTAATAAAGCACCATCAGCTCCATTATAATATTGACTTGCAATATTTCTAAATCTTTCTTCTCCTGCAGTGTCCCATATTAACATTTTTACTTTGTTGTTATCTATGTTAATCACTTTACTTTTAAAATCTACTCCTATTGTTGATAATATTTGAGTATTATATTTTTGAGTTGTGTATTGTAATACTATACTAGTCTTACCTACTGTTGTGTCTCCTAATGTTAATATTTTTATCATATATTCATTCATTTTTTTTTTTTTTTTGGTATTTTTTTTATTTTTTATTTCAATCAGATAATTTAAAAAATAATAAATTGAAAAAGTTTTTATGGGAAATGATTAGAATTTCCTATTTTAAATTTAATTAATATTAAGAAATAATTACTTTATTTATTTATAAAAACTCTATAAATAAGTTTCTTTGTATTCAATATAAAATTTTTCTAGATTCGCCAAAATATCTTGATAATATGTGTCTAAAAATGAGTCTAAATTTTTGAGTGTTTCTATATTTAAAAAAGAAGGTGTTTCACATAAATCAGTCATTTTATCTAACATTTCAATAATATATTGTATTTGTTCTGAAAAATAATTATTTTCTTGATTTAAAGCATTTTTCATATATTCATAATTTTCATAATTTTTTTCTTCATCAATTACCATTGTAAAAGGATTAAAACAAATATCTTCAAAATCTATTTCATTGAATATTATATCTCCAAAATTTAATATTTTTATTATTGTTTTATAATCATATTCATCGCTTTTTTTAAAAATATAATTCCCTAAAACGTTAATAAAATCTTCTTTTTTTATTTGAACTTTCTATATAATAAATTATATTATTTACTTTTTCAATTTTTTCTATTTTATTAATTATTGATTTAAAAATATTATGATATTTTTTAGAATGAATATAATATAATTTCATTTTTGATTTATAATCATTATAAATTTGAATCCATCTTTTAAGTTCTTTTTCAAGAAGACTACAAAAATTAATTAATAAATTTACATATTATTATCAATAATATTAAAACCTATATTTTGTTGATAATATAATTTATTCATATCTTTAATTTTTTTCTTTTTTAAAACTCTTTCAATTTTACTCCAAATGCAATTTTGTTCTTCTACCTTTAAATTCTTATGATTTTGCATATTTCGAACAATAAATAATAAATTTAAAATTAAATAATATTATTAAAATAAATATAAATATAAACACTCTAACAAAATCCTTAAATAAATTATAATAAAATAAACTTATAATATTTATCTTTTTAAATTTTTTTAATTATCAATTTCGCTATCAATATTTTCTGCATTTTCAGAAACAATATCTAATTTATCAGATTCGAAACTTTTTAATTTTCTATGAACTTTACTTTTTGAATTTCCGGTACTTTCGTTTTCTTGATTTTGCAATTCAACTTCATCATCATCATTAAAAATTTCCTTTTCATGTTTTTTATGATCAAATTTACAACAATTAAAACAAAAACTTAAAAAAGCAAAAAAAATACCAAACAAACTATACATCATCATTAGACTCATTGCTTTTTTTTCAATATTTTGTTCTTTATTAACATTATTCTTTTTATTTTCTTCAATAAATTTTTCTTGTAAATAACCATAAATATAAGAAGAAGGGACTTCACCAAATAAATGAATCATTAAATTAAATAAAGTGAAAGAAATGCCTTTTAAAGAAGTAGAAACACTTGATAAACAAATACTTTGTATCATTGGATTTACAGATGAAGCTCCCATAGAATAAATAATACAAGAAACTAAAAATAAAATATAATTATTTTCAATATATGTAATTGAATTTCCAGCAATAACAGTAATAACATAAATTAGAAACATAAAAAAAGGAGAATATATATTTCCTTTTTGACCTAAAATTAGTGATAAGAAAATATTTGTTATTAAACCTCCTAAAGGACCTGAAATTGTTATTATTAAATATGTATATAATTTATATTTTTCATCTGATATTTTTAATACTAAAGGAATATATTCTATTATCCAGAAATTAAATGATGTTACTGAAGTTAATAATATCATTGCTGAAAAAACTGAAGTAAAGAAATATTTATTAAATAAAATTTTACATAATTTACTTCCAAAATTGATTCCTGCTGTTGATTCATTTGATGTTCTTATTCCAAACATTGTTATTATATTACTATCTCTATCTATTTCTATTTCTTCATTTTTTTTACTTGTTGGATTTTTATTTAATATAAAATTAAATTCTTCATTTCCTTTTACTTCATGTAATATTGAAACTCTTGATGAAAAATATAAAATTGGGAAAAAAGATAATAAAATAGCAAAAATTAAAATAGAAATACTATTTAACAAAAATTGATTTTGATAATTTTCACTTTTCATAATGTAATTTAATATAAAACCTAAAACTAATCCAAAAGCTTTTCCAAATTGAATCATTGTTAAAAAAATAGTTTTTAATTTAATAGTACAAAATTGATCAATCCAAATAGGAACAAAAATATTAACTGCCATAACAAAAATACCAATTAAAAAGAAAGTAGGCATTAAAATAAATTTATTAGTAGTAAATTTAAATAAAGAAAGAAGTATGCTTAAAAAAAATAAATCATTAATTATCATTCTTTTTCTGTTTTGTCTATTTATAACAAATATTAATAATATTGTTCCAATAAATTTTCCTAAATGATATAAAGAACCAAAAAATCCATATTGAGAATCTGTAAGTTTAATTTTTTTTTTTATTACTTGAGATGAAGCTCTAAATAAACTCATTGTTATATGAGATGCAATTGTAGATAAAAATAATATTGTAAAAATACTTGTTCTAATTGATGGTCTTAAATTAAAATGTTTTGGTAAATTTTTAGAGATTAATTTCACTTTATTACTTTCGTTCATTCTAAATTTTATTATTTACTTAATATTTTATGGAAATTATTTATATTTTTTTTAAGTTAAATTAAAATTATTGAATGCTCAATTAAGAAAAATAAATAAGTAAATTATTATAAATCATAAAAACATATTTTAAAGTAAGAATTAATTATAGTGTTTTAAATTCATAAATTGTGTGTTTATTGGTTTAACACCAAAAATAAATTATTATTGATTTTTATTTAAATAAGTTTAAATAATTAGATTTAATATAACAATTATAAATTGAAAATTAATCAACATTTTCTTGTAATTCAATTAATTTCCCTTTTTTATTTTTTTCAATTTCAAGTTCTTTATATAAAATTTTTTTCATAGTTTTAGTATCATTAGGTCTACAAATTAAATAAATAAAACTAATAATAACCACAGCATAAAAAATATATTCAAAAATATGATATTTGAAGAAAAAAGAAAAAAAAGTTAAATATTGAATTTGATAAGAAAAAATTAAATCAATATCAGTCATTGCAGCATAATCATTAAAAGCTTTAACACAAAATTGAGTAACTGCAACACTAGTTAACATTAATAACATAATATTAAATAATATAGAATTCATATATGTTTCATTTCTTTTCATTGGATGAATTGTAAAAAATAGAAATCTTAATCCAAATTTAAAATTACCTTTAATTGTAGAAATTAATAAGTAAAAACAAAAAAGAGAAAAAATTCCAATTGATAAAAAATTCAAATTTTTTTCTGTAAATAATAAAAGAATTTTATTTAAAAAAAGATGCATTGGTTGATTATTTTTCTTTAAAATTAAATATAAAAGAATATGAGTAATCCAAATAAAACTAATAATCAAAAAAAAAATTCCAAAATAAAAATTACAATAATATTGAATAATACCTTTTCCATCAATAATATTTTGAATATCGATAATTTCATATTGTTGATCAAGAACAGAAACTCCCATTTTTAATTCATTTAATTTATTTTTATAATTTCTTTTTTCTTTTGAATAAAAAGGTTTTTTATCATCTCCTTCTTTTTCCATTTTTTTAATTGAAAGTGCTAATTCTTTTAAATCAACTGCGGTTGAAACAATTTCACTTTTTATTTCTTCTATTTTTGTTTTTTTTATTCTTTCTGGTCTTGTACAAAATGAATATATCATATCTAAAGGAAAAGAAAAAATTCCTATTCCACAAAATAATACAAAAAAAAAATTTGAAATAAAACTTAATAAACCAATTGAAAATATTGGAAATCCTACTTTTATATTTAAATAACTGTTGCTATTATTTCCACATAAGTTAGTATTATTTAAATTTATTGTTTCATTAATATTAATTGATTTATTAATATTACATTCAAAAGAAGAAATAGGAATATCAGCTTTTCCAAAGAATAAAAAACCTAAAAAAAAAATTAAGGCAATGATAATAATTTCAAAGAAAAAAAAACAAAAAGAACCAAAAATTTTTTGACAAAAAGTAGAATCAGGATCACATTCATAAAAAGAATTTGCAAATGGAATAATAATAAAAATAAATATTGCAATAGTTATATAAGTTATTTTCCATATTAAATCCATTCTTAATCCTCCTAAATCTCCTCTTATATTACTTATATCTAATGGAAGTAATAATACTTCACCAAATGTTATTGTTAAACCTAAAATTGATATTATTTTACATATTAAACTACTTCCAAAATTTGTGTCGTCTGGATTTGAATAATATGCTAATATATATAAACTTGATATTAAAAGAATTATTGTTATTGATATTATTACTATTAATAAAAAGATGTCTATCATTTTTTTTTTTTCTGTTTATTTCTATTTATTGAATTTTTAAATTAAAATATTAATTCTATTTTTAATAATTAAATCAGTATTTAAATAATTAGAACTCATTATTTCAATAGAAAAAAAGTCAACAGACATTAATATCTCCATGTAGATTATGTTTCTCTAAAATTGTTTTCTCAAACTTTATAATGAAAATGATATTTCATATAATTAAGATTGATAACACAAATAAAAATAGAAAAATTAGGAAAAAAACATAAGATCATAGAAATATGAAAAACTTTGGAATTATTAAATATATTTATATTAAATATCATATTTTAATTTTATTTGGAAATTGCTTTTTAAACTCAATTTGTAAAAAATATATTATTGATTCATTTTTTTTTTCTAAAATAATATTCAATGCCTTTCCAAGACATGAGATTCCAATATTAATTATAGGATCAATCAATAAAATATTTAATTCTTTCTTTTCATCATCCATTTCAATCATAAATTTTTGTTTAATAAATATAAGAAGATATGAAAGAATATCTAAAAAAATAATATTATCATTACATAATAATTTTGTAAAAGATTTTAATTGTTTTCTTGAACAACCATTAATTTTATTTGTTATTTGTTGATTTTTAATTTCTGAATTATTTGATAAAAATAAAAATAATCTCACTAGAAATGTTAATTTAATACAAACTAATCCAAAAGAAAAATAATTTAATTTTAAAATTTGTTGTATCTCAGAATTAAAGTTTCTCATAAAATAATTCATGAATAAAACAGAATAAATTCCTCCTGCTCTAAAATCTGTTCTTGGATTATTACTTTGAAAACCAAGTTTTTTCCAAATTTCAATATCAGTATAATTTTCATATATTTCTTTCCCATGTTCTAATAATTCATTTAAATTTTGTTCATGTTCTTTATTTGTTTCATCATATAATATTATTGTTTCATTTTTTAATTTTTCAAATAAATTATATTCTTTAATTGTTAAATCATAAGCAGAATCACAACAACAACATAAATATTTATCAAGAAGACTTTTTTCAATAATTTGAATTGGAGAAATTTTATTCAATCCTTCATTATCTTTTATAATTAAAGTTTCGCATTCATTATCCATAAATAAATATAAAAAGTAAAAATTATAAATTATAAAAAGAATTATAATAAAAAAATAAATGGATGGAACATTAAATGAAGATTTACAAAAAGAAAATGATGATAGAACATTAAAAATATTATTTATTCAATTAACAAATTCAAATGATCCTTCAATAGTATCAGAAACATCAAAACAAATACCAATATTTATAACAAAAAATAGAGAAGAAGCAGAAGGAATAATATTAAAATTAGCTCAATTTATAGATTCAAATTTATCAACAATATCAGTAAAAGTTATTGTAAAAGTAATAAATTCAATTTTAAAAACATTAAATGAAAATGTAAATTTATTAACAAATTTAATGAAAAGTTTTTTTCCTTTATTAACTTCAATTATTTCTAATTCTGAATTGTTTCCTGAAGAATATAATTTATTGACTTCAACTATTGGAAAAATTGTCAATCGATGTGGAAGTAATGCTGCACAATTAATTGAATTTCAAATTGAATCTATTTTTAAAAATGATGATAGATTAGTTAAAGAACAAAAAAAATGTGCTTGGATTAATTTATTATCTGAATTTATTAAAAATTCACCAGTTATTACTTATAATAAATTAATTGAAACTTTTCATGAATTTTTTAAGTTAATTAAACATAATTATAAACATAAAGATGAAAATATTAGAAATTCAATTTCTTTTTTAGTTAATCAATTTTTACACTTATTAAATAATAGAGATTATTCTATTAAAGAAACTTATACAAAAAATATTTATTCTATTATAGAAGAAAATATTCAAAATAAAGATATTGAATATATGGATGTAAATGTTATTCATGGGATAATCCTTTTAATAAGAGCTATTACAGTTAGAAGAGAATTTTTTAATGAGAAATATAAAACAGTCATGGAATTTTTTTTTAATTTACGAAATTCTAAAAATATATTAATTCAAAAAACAATAATTGAATTAATTCCTTATTTTGGAGATTATTTAAATGAAGTTTTTTCTAAATATTTCTTTAATGAATTCTCTGTTTTTTTCATTCAATTATATTTATCAAAACCTAATCCAATAATAAGAAATGCAATTTTAAAGTCTTTAGGAAAATTGAGTACTGTAATGACTAAAGATATTTTTTCTAATATTATTCAAGATATTATAAATATTATTGAAGCTGATTTTAAAAAGGAAAATATAATAGTTAATTTAGCAGAAATCGAATGTTTATCTAATTTATTCGTTAAATATTCTAATGAAATTTTATCAAAAATTCCTTTAAATATGATGTTAAATCAAATTTTTAAAACTGGATTTTATGAAAGTCATGTTAAATTTTTAACTGAATTATTATCAGTTTTTGATGAAAATTCCTCAGAAAAGATTCAAATTATTTTAATTGTACTTAATGTAGTTTCCTTAATAATAGCATCTAAACAATTCGTATTACAAGATACTCTTTTAAAATTTGAAGAAGCCAAAAAATTAGGAATAATATCATTAGATTCTTTAGAAGATTTAAATAATACTTTTTCAGTAAGTAATTTATTATTAACAAATAATTCAAGTACATCATTTACTTCTTCATTTTTTTTATTTGGAAGAAAAGGAAGTGATGAAGCAAATGATAATTTATTAAATTTAATAAGAAAACATATTATCGACAATATAGCACAAGAACAAAAAGCACAAAATCCAATTTCAGAGAATAGAATCATAACAATGACTAGAAATGCATTAATATTTTTAGGAAAATTAAATCATCCTTTTTTTAATAAAGATATATTAAATTTTTATCAAATGCATTGTATTCCTTCTTTAGATAATCCTAAATCAAAAATTAAAATTGAAATAATGTCTCTTGCAACTGCTCCTTGGATTCCTCATTATGGAATTTCAAAAGATAATGATGTTGATTATTTAATAACTATTATATTAGATTCTTTTCTTGATTTTATATTAATAAATCAAAATGATGAAGTTAAAAATATCATGTTAAAAAATTTAGATAATAGATATGATAGACTTTTAGTCACTGATAATTTTTTTATGAAAATTATTTTAATACTTCATTCTACAACTGATTCTTCTGTTAGAGAACAAGTTATTATTATTATTGGAAGGTTAATTGAACATAATTATAATATGGTGAAATTATTTTTAAAAAAGAATGTTATGGAAATTTTTATGACTTTAGAATCCAGTGAAAATATTACTGAAAAAGAAGATTCAATAATATTATTAAGTTATATAGTCAAATATACAGGTAAATGTATTGTGGAGTATTTAGAAATTTATTTTTCAAATTTAGTTAGATTATTAAAAGATGATGATGAAGAAGTTCAAAATAAATCATCAAGTGATTCTGAAGAAGAATCTAATCAAACTTTAAATATGCATATTTTATCAATATTAGGTGAATTAATCATTAACTCAGAAAATCATAATAAAGAAAAAGAAATACAATATAAAGAAATAATTACTCTTTGTATTAAAAATTTAAAAGAAAATTCAAGTCAATTAAATCAAGAAATATCATTAAAAACAATATTGGCAATTTTTGAACATTCAGATTATGATTGGAATATATATTTTAATTTTATAGATTTAGTTAATATTTTAATTCAAGTTTTAATAAGGACAAACAATAGAAAAACAAGAATATATGCATTAAAAATTTTTGGTTTTATTGGAACAATGGCACCAGATAAATTAGAAGCAATATGGAATATTCAAAAAATAGACACTGAAAATAAAACTGAAAATTATGATGCTGATGAATATGAAAATTTTGATGATGAAGAAATTGTTGTTCATAATAGAGAACAAGTCAAAAAAAATCGAAGAAAAAATGTACTTAAATTTTTTTCTAATTATGGTAAATTTAAAGTTAAAAATTTAGATTTTGAAAGAATGGCTGAAAATAAAGAAATTGATCCTTTAACTTATCATACTATAATAGCTTTGATTAAAATTTTAAAAGATGAAAGTCAACAAGAACAAAATAATAATGTGATAAATATATTAAATAAAATAATAAAATATTTACAAACTCAAAATGAAGATAAAGTTCTTATTGAATTAATATTAACAAGATTAATAGAAGCAGGAGAAAGTTTTAATGGATCTACACAAGTTCATATTTTTAATTGTATATTATATATTGTTCAACATTTTAATTCAAATTGTAAAAATCATTTACCTGAATTAGTAAAATTAATTGAAGATTTTATTGAAGATGATGATTTACAAAATACAATTTTTTCTATATTAATTTGTGTTTTAGAAAATTATTTAGATGTTATGGAAAAATATTTAAATAAATTAATTCCAATATTAATTAGTTTATTATCAGATAAAGGAGATAAATTAATTTATAGAATAAATTCAATTAGAATGAAAGTTTTTCAATGTTTTAATTGTATATCTCAGAAACTAGGAAATTATTTAGGAATAATAATTCCAGAAATGTTAATTTTATTAGATTCATCGATGATGTCCTTTAATCCATATTCGAAAAAAATAGGAAATGTAAATGAAGATAAATCTACAAGTTCAATGACTCTTCAAAGAAAAGATTTAGAAATGTTTGCTTTTATTGATAGAATTATTCCTCTTTATCAATTTGCAGAACAAATACCAAAAGTAGTTGAAAGCTTAATTAAATTTATGAATTATTGTCCTCAAGCCAATGAATTAATTATGGGTTTATTCATGAAAATGCTAAAATATTGTAAAAAAGAATTTATTTCTTTTTTACCTACAATTTTAAGAATTGCAAAAAATAATAAAATTAATATTATTGATTATTTCGATGAAATTAAAAGAAATTTAGAAAATAAAGATGAAAGTGATTTAATGTATGAACGTAATTATATAGGGAAAAAATCAAAGAAAAATAAATATAAAATAAATTCTCAAATAAAACAATATAATTCATTTGATTTAATGAAAAATTACTCATCAGAATTTTTCAAGCAACATCAAAATACAACATATACAAATAGGAAAAGAACATTAGAATCAAATTATGGAATTTCACCTTTTGACATAACACCATATAATAATAATTTATCATTATTTCAAAATCAAAGTGAAAATTTAAGTGAAATGGAAAGAACAAGAGTAAATAAGGAAGAAATAATAAATGAATTTGATCCTAAAAATTGTTCTTTAGAAGAAGATTGGCATGAATGGTTTAAATCTTCTTTTAATCAATTATTTTTTAATTCACCTTCATATGTTCTTTCATGTTGTAGACATTTAAGTGAATATTTAACTGATTTATATAATTATGCTTTTATTTCTGTTTGGAGAACTTTCTCTCAAAATCAAAAAAGTAAAATTTTTTCTCATTTAAATATGGCTCTTTCTTCTAATACAACACCAAATGATATTTTATTAACAATTTTAAATTTAGTTGAATTTATTGAAAGAGAAGAAAGCCATATAGAATTTGTTGATTTTGGAAATTTAGCAAAAATAGCAAATAAATGTAAAGCTTATGCAAAAGAATTATTTTATACTGAAAATGATTATAGAATAAGTCATGAAACTGATTCTTTAGAAAATTTAATTACATTATATTATGAATTAAATTTACCTGAAAGTTCAATAGGGATTTTAAAAATTGCGGAAAAGAAGAAAAATAATATTAAAGAAGATGATTGGTATTTAAAATTACATAGATGGAATGAAGCTTTAAAAATAATAGAAACAAAACAATCTGAAAATAAAAATAAAAGTAAAGACCTTGATTTAATAAGAGGAAAAATATTATGTTATGAAGGATTAAGTGATTGGGAAAAATTATTAGAATTAGATGAAGAATTATATGCAACTCAACAAAGAGTTTATTCTAAAAATTCATGTAATTTTTCACTTAAAGCTGAATTAGATAATGATGTAATAATTAAAAAAACAAATTCTTCTACTTCATTAGGAAAAAATAATTTTTCACCTTATTATGCAAAAGCTTCTTTTAATTTAGGAAAATGGGATAAATTAAATCATTATATGTTAAAAATGTCTCCAAGTGAAGATGAAGAAGAATATGAAAAAAATTTCTTCCAAGCAGTTTTTTGTATAAAAGAAAAAAAATATGAAGAAGCCAAAATTTATATATTAAATGCAAGAAACGCAATAGATGATAAAATAAAAACTTTATTAACTGAAGGTTATGAAAGAGCATATAAATTATTATTATCAAATCAACATTTATATGAATTAGAAGAAATTATTAGATTTTATTCTCCTGAAAATAAAGGTTTTTCAATATCAAAAGAAAGATTAAAAAAAATATGGGACAATAGACTTGAAATGATAAGTGAAGAAACAGATGCTTATGAAAGAATTCTTTCAATTAGAGGATTAGTTTTTAATATTGAAGAAGATTATGATAAACATTTAGATCTTGCTAAAATTGCAAGAAAAGATGATTTATTTGAAAAATGTATGAATGTGTTAAATAGACTTAAAAGAGATACTGTTTTTGTTAAAGATAAAAATATCTCTATTTCACTTTCTTTAAGTTTAAATAAGTGCTTAAATGAAAATGATTTTTTAAGTGATTCACAAAAAGCTATTGATAATTTAAATAGAATTATTACTAATGAATTTGATAATGATACTGAAAATAAAATTTCAGAAAAATTAAAAAGTAAAGTTTATTGTTATTATGGATATCTAAATTTACAACAATATGATATATTTTTAACTGAGAAAAAAGTAGATGAAATAAAAAATTATTTTGATTTAAGTATTAAATTTGATAATAAAAATTATAAAGCATGGCATTATTTTGGTTTATTAAATTATAAATATTTTGAATTATTAGAAAATAATGAGAAAATAAGAGGAAATTATGCATCAAATGCAATAAAAGGTTTTACAACAAGTGTAACAATAGGAGGTAAAAATATATCAAAAACATTACAAGATTTATTAAGATTAGTAGATGTATGGTTTCAAATAGGAGAAGATAAATCATTATTAAATTTAATAAGAGAATCATTTAATAAAATATCGATTGATTCTTGGTTAGTTGTAATACCACAATTATTGGCAAGAGTAAATATTAAAAATGAGATGATAAGAGAAACTTTAGTTGAATTATTACGTAAAATAGGATTAAATCATCCTTGGGCAATTATATATCCTTTAATAGTAATGAAAAAATCAAAGAATAAAATTAGAAGTGAAACTGCAGGAATGATATTAAAAGATATTTCTGAAAAATATAAACAATTAGTTTTAGAATGTGAATTAATTATAGATGAATTAAATAGATGTGCTATGTTATTACATGAAAAATGGATGGAAGCTATTGAAGAAAGTGCCAATTTATTTTTTGAAAGCAATAATATTATTGGTATGGTTGAAAAATTAAAAGAAGCACATGAAAGAATGAAAGATAAACCAAAAACAGTAAATGAAATTCATTTTCATCAAAAATATAAAAGTCAATTAAATGAAGCTGAATTATCTTTAAATAATTATATTGAAACTAATGATATTTCATTAATTTATAGTTCATGGAGTATTTACCATTCAATTTATATTTCTATGCGAGATGCTTTTGCAGAAATGAAAGCATTAGATTTAGATACTGTTTCTCCTTTATTAAGTAATTTTAATCAAAGTGAAATTTGTATTCCTGGAATTTATAGGAGTGAATATCCAATAATAAAAATAGCAGGATTTAAAAAAGATTTAATAATATTAAATTCAAAGCAAAGACCAAGAAAAATAGTATTATTTGGTTCTGATGGAAAAGAATATATGTTTTTATTAAAAGGACATGAAGATTTAAGACAAGATGAAAGAGCAATGCAATTATTTGGGTTAATTAATTCATTATTAAGTATAGATGTAGATACTTGTGATAAAAATTTATTTATAAGAAGATTCCCAGTTATTGCATTATCAAATAATACAGGAATTTTGGGTTGGGTTCCTAATTGTGATACTTTAAGTTCTTTAATTAAAGAATATAGAGAAATCAATGACATTCAAAAAGACTTAGAACAAAGAATGATTATATGGAAAAATCCTCGTTATGATTCATCAACGTTATTATCTAAATTAGAAATTTTTAATTATACTATGAAAAATACTTTAGGGTTAGATATGTATAATATTTTATGGAAAAAAAGTAAAAATTCAGAAGAATGGTTAGATAGAAGAACAAATTATTCTCGTTCTTTAGCTGTGATGTCTATGGTTGGATATATTTTAGGTTTAGGTGATAGACATCCTTCTAATTTAATGTTAGATAGAAAAAATGGGAAAATATTACATATTGATTTTGGTGATTGTTTTGAAGTTGCTATGAAAAGAGAAAAATATCCAGAAAAAATACCTTTTAGATTAACTAGAATGTTAGTTAAAGCTCTTGAAGTTTCTGGTATTGAAGGTACATTTAAAATTACTTGTGAAAATGTTATGAGAGTTCTTAGATATAATAAAGATTCTCTAATTACTATTTTAACTGCTTTTGTTCATGATCCTTTAATTTCTTTTAGATTTCTAATTCCATTAATTTTAAAACAAAATAAAGAACAAAAAATATTTCATCCAAGTGGAATTAGAAGAAATTCAACTTTAAATGGGAGAATCAGTGAAAGTTTAAAAGAAGGTTTAAGAGAAGAAATGTTTGCTATTAATAATACTATTAATAAGAAAAAAACATCTGTTATGAAATCTAGTACTTTAATTCAAGGATTTCCTCAATTTCATAAAAATAAAAATAATATAAATAAAAAAGAATCTGGAAAATTAATTGAAAATCAAAGAAGTAATGATGAAATAGAAGAAATGAAAATAGAAAAAAGAAGAATGGGGTCTGCTGAAAGGCAATTATATAATGAATTTACTGAAACTGAACAATTAGAATCTGAAGAATTAAATAAAATTGCTAAAATTGTTTTAGAAAGAATTATTGATAAATTAAAAGGAACCGATTTTAGTAAAATGGAAACTTTAGATTTTAAGCAACAAGTTGAAAAACTAATTAAACAAGCAACAAATGCTGAAAATTTATGTCAATCTTATATGGGTTGGTGTCCATATTGGTGAAAAATATATATATATTATAAATAATAAAATTAAAATACAATATATAAAAATATTTAAAATGAAAATAATAACATAAAATTACTAATATTTAAATTACAATTCTGGTTTGGGGATTTGACCTAATCCCAATAAAAAAAAGTGATTTTTAAAAATATATATATTTTATATGTTTAAAGATTAAACAATTTTTTATTTTCAATTATTTTTTATAATGGGGTGTAAATCACTTATTTCTACGAAAAACAAACAAAATTATATTGCAAATAAGTATAATAATAAATAA
Source organism: Isotricha intestinalis (assembly GCA_023807065.1). Classification (NCBI taxonomy): domain Eukaryota; phylum Ciliophora; class Litostomatea; order Vestibuliferida; family Isotrichidae; genus Isotricha; species Isotricha intestinalis. The sequence goes on from JAJJLU010003733.1 coordinate 27,498, forward strand.
TAATGGTTCAAATAATTATTATAAAATAAACTCAACATATATGAATAATATAAATATACATCAAAACCAAAATGAGTAAAAAAGAAATAGATTCTAAAATCAAAATTATAGTATTCCAATTCAAAATTGTTGTCCAATATGTTGAAAACCTTTAGGGAAAATCTTTAAAGGTTCAGGAAAAGAATTATTTTAATTGTTTAAAATTTGGTGAGTGTCAATCAAACAAAAGTCATTTTAAATGTAATGCTTGTAATGAATTTTTTGTTATAAATTTCCTCAATTTTCAAATAATAATTGAATTTTTTCTTATGATTCTACTCATAATAAAGATTCAAATTTAACAATATGTCCGGTGTGATGGTGAATTTGCAGGAATAATTTTAAAGGAGGTGTTCGAGAATATTTTGATTCTTTTGTTGTAGAAATCATCATTCAAACAAAAAATGTTTTAAATGTTATAAGTGTAAAGGAATTTTTTATTATAATTGTCTTATTATTAAATTTTTATAACATAAATTATCTTTAAAAATAAAATGTTTTATTTTATATTTTTTAATTAGAAATAAAAAAGATTTGGTTGGTATTAGGTCCAATCCCAAATTTGAGCAAATATATAAATTTAAAATATTCTTCTAAAAAATGCACAAATATTATTGAATAAATAACATTAATGATTTATATCAATAATAATAAAAATAAAATGAAACTATTTGAAAAAGAATATTTTGACTTGAATTCAACATAAAATAATTGAATTTTTTCATGCATCACATAAATTAGACCTTCTATATAAGCATTCTTCTTTTATTATTAATAGAAGTGTAAATTTTATTTCAAATAAATTTTATCAACTATTTAAATTTATGAACATTTATCTCTTATAATGAATGAAATAAACTCAAAAATTATTTTATTATTTACTGGATGGAACTCTTACATAAAAACAGAATTTTTAAAAAAAAAAAAAAATACATATCAACAAAGGAAATTTCATGTAAACCACATTATGGTGTAGAAAATTATGAATATAATGGAAAATTTGATTGTATATTAACAAAAGTATTTGAACCAAAAGATTTAATTTTATAAAAAGAAATATTTGAAAAAATGAGTGAATATAAAAATACTAATGACCTAAGTAATTTTAGATTGTTTTAATAAAAGTGAATTATTAAATGATTATTATTTTTCAAGAATAAAAACTTAATGTGAAAAATCTAAAACAATATTAGAATGTCCTAAAGATTTATCAAATGAAGGAAAGATAAAGATAAATTTATTAAATAATTAAAAGATAATAAAATGGATTTTCCAAATATAATAAAATATACAAGTAAAGAATCATCAATAAAAATTAATTACAGTCATTTTTAATGAAAAGCATTTGCAAAATATACAATTAAAGAAATTTCAAAAGAAGAAAATGCAATTAATGCAAAATGTTTAATTAAAAAAACAGTAAATCAGGGAGGATATGTTTTACAAGTTTATCACATTGGTAATTATAATTATAGTAATTATAGAAGTTCAATTCCTGATTTGATGAAGATTTTAAACAAGAATTTATTAAAGGATATTGAATTTTAAAAACTATAGATTTAGAAGGAAATGAATGTAAAACTAATATTTGGAGTGAATTTGTTAAGCTTCATTTTATTAGTGATTAAATTGAAAAAAATGAGAAAAAAAATTTGTTAGTGAAATTTGTGATTTGTTTTCTAAATACTAATTTCTCTTTTTATATTGTAGATGTTCTTTATGATTATAAATAATAAATTCATTATTATTGGTGCAAATGCACTTCCTAGTTATAAAATTCCTAATTTTAAATCTGAAATTGAAAAAATTTCTTTAAAGAATTTAATTAAGTTGTAATAATAATATGTTTAATTTATATTTAAGAACAATTATTATTTAGAATTAGGGTAATAACGAGATTTTATTCAATTAATGTTTAATATTTAAAAAAAAATAACACTTTTTTTATATTTGTATTTTTTAAAGCATTAAGATTTTAAATCCTATTAATATAATGATTAAATTATGATAATTTCATTCTTTATTTAATATTACTGGTTATTATTTTCTTCTTTACCTTTTATCTTTGATGGAAATATTGTTAAAAAATAAAATATATATTTTTTAAAATAATCTAATAAATTTTTCTTTTTAATTTATAAATACAGATTATTTCCTTTTTAAAAAATATTTAATCAAATTATTTTCTTTCAATAATTATTATAATAATTATTTTTTATTTTATTTTTTATTCTTTTTTTGATTTAATACATTTTTATTTTAGATATATTTTTATCTTTTATAAAGATTTAAATGATTGAATAAATGTTTTCAATTAATTTTTTTAATTAGAAAAGAAAAAAAATTTTCAACAAATAAATCTATTCTAAAAAATAAGAACAAATAAAAAAGCAAAGAATACTATTTTAAAACAAACAAATCCAGCATTTGCATAAGCTACTTCTCCAAACTCAATATTATTATCAAATTTAACTTTAAAAAAACCATTTTCCCCCCAAAAAGAACCAAAAGAATTTTGAACAATCCATCCTTTGTCATCCCATCCAACAATAACAGCTTCATGAGTTCCAATATAAGCTCCATTAACATGTTCATAATACCCATTTTGATAATATAATAAATCTTCATAAAATTTAAAAGAAGTAACAACAGGCCCATTTACAACAATTTCTTTTTTTATATTTTTTTTACCTTTAATTCCATATAATTCATTACTTTTATAAGTAGTAGCTTTAATAGAATAAAAACCTTGAATTCTAGCATCATATGAAATGCAATCATCATATTCACAATCATAAAAATAAGTTTGATCTCTGCATGGAAATTCTAAAAGACCATATTCATTTATGAAAGTAAAAGAATCTATCACATTTATTTTTCTACATTGTCCATAATGTTCCATTATTGTTATTCCTGATAAATGTCTTGCTGCTTCATTGCTCTTAGCACGTCTATATGATGTTGCTAATGCTGCTGCATATGCTGAAGCTGATTCACATTGTCTTTGCCAAAATAGTAAGGAGAATGATTTATACTTTTCTCTAAAATCATATTCTTTTGGAACTTTTTTAAATGTATTCCATTGAGCTACTCTATATGTTAATGAAGCTAATGCTCCTACATCTATTTCACCTGATTTTAATGATTCTGCTACATCAATTAAATCAGATATGGTATTTATTATTTCTAAGGCTGTGTTAAAATCCAGTAATTTTCTTTGGTCTTTATTGTTGTTTGTTGAGTTTAATTGTTGATTTGTTTTTTTTGATTCAGGATTTTCTTTGTTTTGTTCTTTGTTTGGAAATAATGTATTATAATCTATTATCTCATATGGGGCTTTTTCTTTTAAAATATTATATAATGTTTCATTAACAGGTAATGATTGAATTAAAGGAGATATGATGATTAGGATGAAAAATTTATTAAGCATCTATTTAACTTTGTTTAGTCCCTTATTTATATATATATATTATAATTCCAAATAATATATATTAAAAAATAATTATTATAATCTCCCTGGATATCCGGACAAAGCATTTTCATTTTTTTGAAATTTCTGACTAAATCTGGATAGCCAGGATTCAAAAAAAGGGTTTTTTTGAAAAAAGTTTTTTTTTTTTGATTTTAATTAAAATCTTTTGATAATTTATTTTTTTAAAACAAAATCAGTTAGCCAAGACCGGAAAAATGAAAAAAATAAAAAATCATGATAGCCAGGGGTCCGGATAGCCAAGGGGATTACGTTGTTTAATATTAATTAAAAGCATCAATAATGTTTTTTAATTATTAATTTTAAAAATTTATTTACAGCTTGAAAAATTCTTAAAATATTTAGTGAAAAGAAGAAAATTAATAAAGAAAGGACCTTCCTTCAAAATTATAATATTCATATAAAAAATAAAAAAATGAAAAAAGGCAAATCATCTAAATGAATTTTTATATCATTTTTATTTTTCTATGAAATAAATCTAAATTTTTGTATATAGGTTACCTATATCCCATAATTCTTTAGAATTTTTTCATTACTGATATTAAAAATTCTTCCATTTTCTTTCATTAAAGAAAGTATTTACCTTGTTAATAAAAATTGACTTAATGATTTGTTTCAAAAATTATATCATAAACATCTTTTGTTATTCCTGAATGCATTCCTGAAATTCCCTCATTATAAAATAAAGAATATATTTTATCATATAAACTTTCTTTATAATTTTTTATAAAATTTCTTACTAAATATAATGATGATATATTTATTTTATTGTTATTATATTTTCATCTCCTGTTTCTTTTATTATTACATCTTTTTTTTATTTGATTGTTCTAATTTCTATATTATAAATTTATTCTGAAATGCTTTGATTTTTTTGCTTTTTTTTTGCTGTTTGATATCCTAATCCTGAATTTACTCCTGTATTTATCATTGTTTTTAAATTATTTTCCATATAAAAATTAAATTTATGAAATTAATATAATTTTTTATATAGTATCAATTAATAAATATAGGAATTACATTTAATATATTTTAATTATTTTTTCCTTTATTTTAATTATTAAAAAAATATATTAGAATAGGAAAAACTTTTTAATTACAGAAATTTAAAGTTATTTTATTATAATATTTAAATAAATAATAAAAAATTTTTTGAATAAAATTTTTCAATTTTCTTTATATTTTTCTTATAATAGAGATAATTTAATATTTTAAAATGTTAAATTAAAGATAAAATGAGATAAATCAAAAAATTAAAATTTATGAAAAATAAATTTAGATTATTATAATATAATGACATAAAAATAATTAAAACAATATAAAAGACATTAATTTCAAAAAGAATTCATTAATAATATAATATTATTATAATTTATAAAAATACAAAACAATTTTGTAAAAATCATTTTATTTTAAAAAACTATATTTCAATTCAAAAAAAATAAAAAAAGAGTAAAATATAAAATATAATATTTCTTCTGTGACTTTTTTAGAAATTTATATTCTTTATACATATAGATAATAGTATTTCTTTTAGTATGAATAGTTTTTAATAAATATTTTCTTTAACTCAATAATATATATATATAATATCAAAAGTCTCTATTAATAATATCTATATCTAAATTGTAAATTTTTTAAAAAATGAATTCAATTTATTTAAATATATTATTCTAATATTTATTTACAAATGTTTTCAAAAAAATATATGAATATATAACTTAACACTTAGTTTTATTTAATTTAAATGATATAATTTATTATATAAATAAAATAAAAAGCCTTTTTTAATTGATTTTTTGGTGATTGGGGTTTGTGCCCAATCCCCACTTAATATTATTAATAAATTCATGAAAAGTATTCATTTAAATTTTAATTTTAAAAAAAATTATTTTTTTAAAAATGAATCTAACAAATCTGAATTCTGAAAAATTTCCTCCATGTCACATATATTTGTTTCATTTATGATATTAATATATTATTTCTATATTTTTTATAAATTATTTTCAAAATTTTATTATTAAAAAATCAAACTAAATTAATATATTATCAATAAAGCTTCAAAGAAAAAAAATCCATCACAGCATTATAAACATTTAATCTTTAATATTAAACAACCCAAAAAAAAATTAAAAAATATCTCCAAGAAAAAAAATAAACAAAACCTATATAAATAACAGAAAAAAAATATAAAAAATATATAAAAAAATGTCATCGAAACTTTTAATAACCATAACATTAATAAATCTTTGCCTTTCATTTCCCCAACTTCGTAAAACAAAGGAAGAATTTGGTAAACATTTCCGTAAAATAGTGGATCAAGTAAAATCAGTAAAGAAGAAGGTAATATCAGTAGCAGCAGCAGGTGACTTGAATGTATTAGAAGCAGTATGGGAAGCTCATAATCGTGGAATTGCAGATGCAATTTTAGTCGGAGATGAATCAAAAATGAAAGAAATTGCTTCCACTCATAAAATGGATCTTAATCAATTTAAAATTATAAATGAACCTGATCCTATTGCTGCTGCACATATTGCTGTAGGTCTCGTTCATTCTGGTGAAGCTGATATGTATATGAAAGGATTAATTGATACTAAAAATTTTTTAAAAAGTGTTTTAGATAAGAAAGTTTGGTTTAAGAACAGGACGTCCTTTAAGTCATGTTGCAGTGTTTGAAATAAAAGGAGTTGAACAACTTTTATTTTTAAGTGACGTTGCATTTATGACATATCCATCATTAGAAGATAAAGTACATATAATAGAAAATACAGTAGAAATAACAAATGCTTGTGGAATAAAGAATCCAAAAGTAGCAGTATTAGCAGCAGTTGAAGTAGTAAATCCAAAAATGCCATGTACAGTTGATGCAGTTGAATTATCTAAAATGCAAGATGAAGGAAAAATAAAAGGATGTATTATTGATGGTCCTTTAAGTTTAGATATGGCAATTTCCAGAGAAGCTTGTGAACATAAAAATGGTTTAGGAAGAAAAGTTGTTGGTGATGCTGATATTTTACTTTTCCCTGATATTCATGCTGGAAATTTAGCTTATAAGTTAATTGTTCATACTACACAATTTTTAAATGGATGCATTTTAACTGGAACTAAAGCTCCTGTTATTTTAACTAGTAGAAGTGATAGTATTGAAACTAAACTTTATTCTATTGCTTTAGCTTCTGTTGTTGCAGAACATTTAAAAAACAAATAAATTTAAGTTTTAAAAAAAAGGGTTTTTTGGGTTTTTTATTTATTTTTGTTTTTATTTTTGCTTGTGTTTATTTAATTTTACAAATTTTTTTTTTTAATTCTATTTTATTTAATTTTATTTAATTTTATTTTTTAATTTTTGATTTGTTTTTGGTTTATAAACTTTTAATTATGTTAGTTGAGTATTTTTTTTCTTAAAAATTAAAATTAATACTTTCTTGATAATAATTAATTAAAGTGAAAATGAACAAAACACCTTATCATAAAAGACCCAATTTAAATAATCATTATAAGAAACAAGGTCATTATAATAATTATAAAAATAACATATCTAATTTAGGTTATTATGAAAATAATAAAAAATATTATTACAATAATTTTGATTCATATGATAATTATGAACAATATGAAAATTACTCATACAACGACAATTACAACTTCAAAAAGAATAATTATTATGGAAATCAAACATATAATAATATGAATAATTCTTATGAGCCAATTGATGAGGATGAATTATCTTCATATGTAAGTACTCAACCTAATAAAACTAGTAGATATTATTATGAAAATAAAGAAAAAAAAGAAGAAATTTTGAAAATAAAAATAAATATTAAAGG
>JAJJLU010003734.1:0-34842 GCA_023807065.1 Isotricha intestinalis
ATTAACTGTATTTTTCATATCTTCAATAGTTTTATTTTTATTTTCTTTATTCGCAGCTTCTTTCATTTTATTAAATTTATTAATATCTTTAACATAAAATGGCATATAAATATATAAAACTTTAGACTCAATAATGTATTTATGGGAAATTTTAAAATCTATTTTATCAAGATTTTTACAAGGGAATAATATTAAAGTTTCAATATTTTATATTTATGAATGAAATTGATCTTTAATCAGAAAAAAAGGAGAAGTTAAAATTTGGGATAATAATGGTAATAAAATTAAGGATGATTATTTAAGTCAAATTATAAAAAAACAGTGTCATTGAAAGAAATAGATTTTTTAACAATAATTTGGGATTAAATATGTTTATGAGAAAAATCTACATTTATTTCTTGAAAATACTATTAATAAAAATGATAATAAAGATTATATTTAAACAAATATTTTCCATTGAATAAAAAAGAAGAGGAAAAAATTAAAAAAGAAAAATATATGAAAGTGGTTCAAACGAAATTAATTGGGAAAAAAAATATAATCTAAAAAATAATAGTTATTTAATATTGTAAACAATAAAATGAATTACCCCGAGGAAAAATTTTATAAGAAAGTAAAAAAGAATTTAATGAATTAATAGATTTATTAGTTTAATAGTAATAATTAAAATAACTTATTAAAATTAACAATCCATAAAAAAAAGTATAAATTAATCATAAAATCTAAATAAATATAAATTAAAATAATTAATAATATAATTAATAAATTAAAAAAATGAAAGTCTTAAAAACCGAAAAAAAAAATATAAAATTAAAAATAATTTTCTAAATTATAAATTAAATAATTTTGAATGAATGGAGAATCATTATTATCTTTATCAAGAGTAAATAAAATATATAATAAAAAGCCAAAATGTACAATTTGTGGAAAATCATTTGTTAACACAACAGTATTAAACAAACATATTAATGCAATTCATAAAAATATATCACCATATCAATGTTTATATCCAGAATGTGGAAAATCATTTAGAACAGGATATAGATTATATGTTCATGAATTATCTCATAAAGGAATTAAACCTTTTTCATGCTCTATTTGTAAAAAATCTTTTGCAGAAAAAGGGACTTTAAAAGTACATATGCAATCTCATTCAAATATAAATAACTTTAAATGTACTTTGTGTAATTTTAGTTGTAAAACAGATTCACATTTAAGAGAACATTATAAATATAAACATCATCAAACAAAGTAAAAATTTTTATTAATTTATTTAGTTATTATAAATGTTCTTTATGTAATTCAGATTTTAAATTAAAAAGTGAATATCAATTTCATTTAAAAATGCATAAAAATGTTTGTGGTTATGAGGAATTTAATAAAATAAATAGCTTTTATAGTATATCAAATGGAAATATTCAATTATATTTAGAAAAAGCAATGAATTATAAAATTATTAAAGAAATTAATTTTGGTATTTTTATAGAATAATTCTTTAGTATATAGATTATTATTAGAATTAAATTGTTTTTGTTATTTTTAAATGAGATATAAATTTTAATAAAACATTTAATGCTATTTTATTATCTTTTTTACTTTATTTATAATAATATTATATAGAAATGATAATATTTGAAATGAATGGAAATATATTAAAAAATTATAATTTTGATTTCTAATAATAAGTTAAAAATAATTAAACTGTTAAATATATCTTATTAAAATTAAATATTATTAATAATTTTAGTAAACATAAAATTTGTTCATTTCACTGAAAATTTAACTGAAATGAATTATAGGTAAAGTAGAAAAATTGAATTTTGTTTAAAGAGATTGAATTAAAAAATGAAGGAATTATATTTAAAACTGAAATATAATATTTCTTAATATAATTATTTGAAAGGATATTTTACTTTAAATTTGTCTTTTTTTATATTTAGAGAGCATTTATATAATAATAAAAATTAAAAACAATTAATAATAAATAGTATAAAAATGGAATTTTGGCAAATTTTAAAAAAACAGAAAATAAATAATTAATTTAATATTCATTTTCGAATAAAAAAAAGACTTTTAATAATTTTAAAGGTGATCAATTCATATCTTATTTTACAAATATTTTAATATATTCAAAATTGAAATTATTTATTCAAATTTATTAAAATTATTTCTTTATAAAAAATAGAATATATTTTGTAGAAGAAAACTCATTAATTATTTATAAAATTATATAAATTGTAAATAATAAATTATTAAAATTCCACTATAAGATATGATTAGTAAAAGAGTAATTTCCTTAAAAAAAATATAAAAACTAATTCTTTTAATCAAATAGCTCTACTACTCTAGAATAGACAATTTAATATCAATTATTATCAAAATTTTGATTTCAAATGGTTATATTATAAAATAATCACCTTTTTTTATTCTAACTTATTCAAAATATATTTTTTGATTTGACAATAATTGAAGTTGAATATTATTTATTTGTTTTCAAGGAATTATTTCATAGATAGTATCAAAAAAATTGATTTTTAAGATACTATTCATGTTTTATTTTGATTCTAAAATTTTTAATAAGATTGAATTTATAATCTAGTTATATTTTTTTGTTTTTTTATAATTATACATTATTTTACTTTCAATTAATGTAATAATAAGACCTGCATTTAATGTAGTTTCTATATTTCATATTTTTTTCCTAAATCACATTAAAAGAAGAAAAGAGAAAGATTAAATAAAGAAATTGAAGAAAAAGAAAATGAATTAAATAAATTGGTTGATTATGTAACTGTGTTATATAATAATAATTTCAAACCTTCTCCACCGAAAAACTATAATATAATTAAAAAAGAAAAAAACAATCCAAATATAGTATCGAATATCTTTCATGTAAAAAAAAATATATTTTTTGCATTTTTACCTTTTGATTTAATAAAAAGTTCTAAAAATTTCTTTTGCACATTATTTAAATATCTAAATTTTTTTCTTTGAAATCAACAAACTCAAAAACTAAAAATTTTCAAATGTATTTATCAACTAAATTTGTGTCTGGTAAAATTTCTTTTAAATTTAAATATTTATTTTTCTTTTTAAATAAGCAAAAATTAAATCTTTTTTATATATTCTAAAATTTGTAATTTTTTCATTATTTAAATTAATTAATCTTTGATATGTATTATGATATTTTTCTAATAAAAGAAAATTTACCTTTTCTTGTATTTATCTTCTTTTTCAATATATCTAATTGAATTAAGTAAATTAATTTCATTTTAACAATTAGTTTTATTTTGGGTTTGTAAATCATTTAATTTAGTTATATTTACTAAAATTTCTTTTGATTTCTCTGATTCATATTGTAATATAATTTCATTTATATTCAAAGATTTACTTCTTTTACACATATATTTGATATTAAATTAATATTTCATTTTTGATATTATATTTATTAAAAGTGTGGAAAATTTATTTAACACAATTTTTATTTATTAAAAAATTTTAACATAATGAACAATAATTGAAGAAGATTTATCATTTTTAGAAAAGTATGTTTCATTATCAAAAAATAAATTGATAAAATTAATATCACATAAATAATTTTCTTTTTGAAAAATAAAATTGAAATTCAGCGAAATAATTGTAAAAATTAATATATTAAAGAAATAAAATCTTTTAGAAGATAATTTTTATTATTAACTTTATTAATAATTTTTTCACTTTTATTTAATCTCATTTTCATTACTGGACCATAAGTTTTAGGGTTTATATCATCATTTGGAGAAATAATAGTTTTTTCTGGAGCAAATCTGATAAGAAGTTTTCTCACATAAGTATAAGAAAAAGATTCATTAAAATAATTAAGATAAAAATGCAATTCATAATTTCCTTCAAATAATCTTGATGTAACTCTAAATAAATTTTCTTTTAATTTTGTAGAATTTAAATTATTATCTTTTAAATATTTCATGAAAAAATTGAATTGAGCTCTATGAGAAATATTTAACTTTAGAAATAAAATTAGAAATAATATTAAGTATTTTTCCAGGTTCATATTCTAAAAAAATTACTTTCTAAAGATTAATTCAACCACAACTTATCCATAATAATCTTTATTTAATTATTAATAATATATAAAATATAATATTTATTTTAATATTTTTCCTTTTTTAAATTTAAATGCTAAAATGGAAGCAAAGAAAATATAAAATTTCATAATTTATAATTAAATAAAATATTAAATAAATTAAATGAAAATTTAGTTTAAATTGAAAAAACAAATATCTTATTTTTCTAAAAATAACTAAAATAAATTATTTACAACTTAAAAAAGAAAAAAGAAAAAAATTTGAAATATTCATATAATAAATAATAAAAAAAAAAGAAATAAAAAATCAAAATAAATAATCAAATATTAATGAAATGCTCAAATAAAAAAAATTAAAATAATTCCAAAAAATTAAATGGATAATCCTTATTTAAACAAAAATAGTTCTTTGAAATTAAACCGTGTAAACAGTCATCAATTAAAAAGAAAAAAAATGCAAAATAATTATAATAAAAAACAAACAATAAATTCATATAAAAAAGTATTAGATCAATTTGATACAAATTTTCCTTTTTCTCCAAAAAAGAAAAAAAAAAGTGGAGATACATTTAAAACAAATATATCAAAGAAAAGTTTAAATAATTCATCAATATTACAATCATCAATAGAAATAAAGAAACATCATATTTCATCATCATATACAAATTTAAATAAATTTATTAATAAAAATCCAAAAAATATTAATCCTGCTTTAATTCAAAGAATTCATAGTAAAGTAAATTCAAATATTGCTGCTCGAAGAAGAAGTGTACATATGATTCAAAATAAAAGTAGTTTTTATATTGAAAATAATCATTTTATGTCTCCTATAAAAAAAAAAAGAACACATATGTTTGAAAATAATAAAAAAAAAAATATTTTTAATTTTTTTGAAAAACCAGAATTATTTGATGATATTATTCAAATCAAAAACACATCAACTACAAATTTTAATAAAAAAAGAACTTTTATGAATGATAATAATGATGATAATATTTCAATATACAGTATAATGAATCGTCATAGTATAACTAAATTAAATGATATTCAGAAAGAATTAAAAAAAAGTGTTATTGGATTTAGTAATCAAAAATTTGATAGTAGAATATCTAAATTATCAAAAAGTTTTTTAGTTGATGATGATGAAGATGAAGATGAAGATGAAGATGATAAAGAATCTTATAAATCTGATGAAAATAATTCTGAGAAAAATGAAGAAAAAGAAAATATTGAAAAAGATAGATTAAGAGTCTTACAAAGAATGGGAAATGTTTATGATTCTTTAGATGAAGAAGATATTACTATTTCTACTACTTATATTCATCCTGATTTATTTTTTTTAAAAATAATTGATTTTCTAGTTTTTATTTTTTCTATTTTTAATTTAATTTATGTTCCTTTTTTCTTAGGATTAAAAACTATTCATTGTAGAAAAAATTCTTTTCTAACTTTTTTAAATTTTATTGAAATAATAATGGATATTACTTATTTTATCGATCTTATTATTCCTTTTTTTACTGCTTATTATACTTTAGATGATATATTAAAAACAAATTTAAAAGAAATTGGTTCTGCATATTTAAAATCTTATTTCATTATTGATTTATGCGCTGCATTACCTTTTAGATTAATGTTTGAAATTTTTGATACTGAATGTAAAGATCAAGGATATTTAAATGCTCCTTTATATCAAAACAATGTTCATTATTGTTTACTTTTATTAAGATTACCAAAAGCAATAAAAGCATTTTTTAATAATAGAATATCAGATTATTTATCAAATTATTTAAATCAATATGAACATTTTAATAATTATTTAGGTTTATATTCAGGATTTATAATAACAGTAACATGTATGCATATCATGGCATGTACATTTATATTTATTGGTAAATGTGAATATCCAGGATGGATAATAAATTATGGATATCAAGATTTAAATTATTCAGAATTATATTTAATTGCAATATATTATATTATTACTACTTGTACTACAGTTGGTTATGGTGATTTAACTTGTATTACTCTTGTTGAAAAAATTTTCGGTCTTATTATGGAAATTGTTGGTATATTTGCTTATTCATTTGCTGTGTCTTCTATTAGTAATTATGTTAAGGTTATGAATGATAAAAGTGAAGAATATAGAGAAAAAAGTGAAATTTTAGAAGATATAAGAATTTCTTATCCTGAATTAGATGATGATTTATATCATCAAATTCATAGATATTTAAAATTTAAATTCCTCTGTCATGAGAAATTAGATAAGAAAGTTATTATTAATTCTCTTCCTTTAACTTTGAAAAATTCTTTAGTATGTGAAATGTATAAACCTTTAATTAAAAATTTTATTTTTTTTAAAAATTTTGATAATATAGATTTTATAGTAAGAGTAATATTATGTTTTAAACCAATATTAGCAGTTAGAAATGATATATTAATAAAAGATGGTGATTTTGTAGAAGATATGATTTTTGTAAAAAGAGGAAGACTTTCATTAGATTTACCTTTAAGAATAGAAGAAGAAGAAGAAATAAATAAATCAAAATCAGGGAGAATATCATCAGTAAAAACATTTAAAAGTTTAAAGAAATCAAAAACAATATTTACAAGAGTAATGACTCATATAGAAGAAAATGATGAAGAAGAAAGGAAAGAAGAAGATGATGAGAATATTCAATATTATAAAATATTAGATATAAGGAAAAATGAACATTTTGGAGATATATTAATGTTTCTTAACAAAAGATCTCCATTAAGAGTGAAAGTAAAATCTAGAACTGCAGAATTATTTTATTTAAATAAAAAAGATGCAATTGAAATATCTCAAAGTTATAGTCAAATATGGAATCAAATAAATAAGAAATCACTCTTTAATTGGGAACAAATAAAAAGATTAATGATAAAAGTAACAAAATTATTTACAAAAGCAAATGGAATAAATATTGATGAAGAATCTCAAAATAATGGAATATATTTTTCAACAGATTTAGAAGATAATACAGATTTACAATCAATTCCTACTTTATCGTTGCTAAATGATTCTCAAAAAAAGGAAAATAAAGAAGAATTAGAATCTAATAGATTAACTAAAATTAATACTTTAAAAAATCAAGAATTGAAACAATTAAATACAATTAAAGAATCAAATTCTTTTGAATCAATTGAAGAAGAATATCAAAACGAAGAAAGTAGAAAATATGAGTCTGATAATTCAAAATCTTTTATTTCAAATAATAAAACAATGAAAACTTTAAGATCTTTAAAAACTAAAACTATAAAATATAGAAGTGAAAGTAGTGATGATGATGATAGTTCTGAAAGTGAATCAAATTCAAGTAATTTAAAAAGTTCTAAAGATGATGTTAATAATAATGATATTAATGATAATTTTGATGATAATAATTCTGATGATTTTATTAATGTTAATACTTTAAGAATTGAAGAGCAAAAGAAGAATTATTATTCTGAAAAATATTCTCATAATAATTCCCTGAAAAAAAATAACAATGATGTTAATAAAATAAAAACACCATATAAACCAAATGAAATAAATAATGAAATTTATCCTGATGAAAATTTTATAACATATTCAAATAAAACAACAAATGAAGAATATATATCAAAAAAATTACAAAGAAGATTAATATCAAATAAAAATCTTGATTTTTCAATTTGTTCAACAGAAATTTCTTTTTCAATTCAAAGTGAATATGAAAATTTAGAAGTTTTAAGTGATTATAAATATTCAAAAAATGAAATAATGCAAAAACAAGTAAAAGAAATTTTAACTGGAATTAAAAGTAATTTAAAATCAAAAACTTTAAAAAATGGAATTTCAAGAAAAAAAACTTCTTTTGCAAGTGATAGTAATTATAAAACAGTTTCTTCTACTTTTCATAAAAAATATCAAAATGATAATGAAACAGAAAATGAAAATAATAATATTACTGAAGATGAAATTTTAAATCTTAAAACTCCTACTATTAAAAAAATAGGGAAAAAAAAAAATTTACTAAATGTTATTCATCAAAATATTGAAAGAAATTATATGAATTTAAATGATCCTGATTTATTTTATAATGAATTTTTTCAAAAAATTTTTGATAAAAAAAAAGAAATCAATCAAGGAAATATTGAAGATAATCCTTTTAATGAAGATGATTTAGAAATTTTAAAAAAATTTGAAGAAATTAATTGTGAAGATGAAAATAAAAGTCCTCTTGAAAAATTTAATGCTATTATTGAAAAAATTTAGCATTTTTTTAGTCATTTATTATAAAAATGAAATTTTTGACATTGATTATTTATCTAATGGAATATACAAATATATTTATTCATGTGAATTTTTTTTATAAATAAATTTATTATATATATAAAAAAACAATATTTTATTATTACTCAAATTTTTATTATGATTTTTTTATAAATTGTTATTAATATTAATTATATATAATATATTAAAATAATATTTAATAAATAAATAAAATAGTAAAATTAAATTAAAAAGAAAAAGACAATCACATTAATTTACAGAATATTTTTTCATTAAACTTTAAAAAGAATATTAATTGAATCAAAGATAATATATGATTAATCAATATATTTCTAATTTTTAATTACAAAATTATATATAAATACCTAAAAGATGAGAAAATTTTTTATCTTGAATAGAATTTTTTCATAAAAAAATAAACATTAATTATTACACATATATTTTTTTAAATATTTGATTAAAAAGAATTAAATATTTAAATGAGTAATTTAGTTTCTCTATTTTCATTAGGTATATAATCAAAATTATCTTCAATTTCAAAAGCTCTTTTTTTTCTAGGCATTTTGATTTTAATATAATAAGTATAAACAGCTAAAATTAAAACAACAATAAAAAAAATAATAAGTAATATTTTTAAAACAAACCAAAATGTATCCCAAACTTTATTATATCTTGGTCCATTAATATCATAAGGATAAATAAATTGTTCATATCTATCAAAAGAAAAATCATATTTTTTCATAAAAGGTTTTCCAAGAATCATAAAAACATGATAAATATCTTCTTCAGGGAAAACAACAAGAAAATATTTTTTATCTTTATATTCACTAAAAAGTTCTTTATATGTTAATTCAAATGTTAAATTTAATTTTTTAGTAACAATTGATAAAGTTGGAAATTCTTTTTCATTTATACTTTTATCACAAACATAATAAGTATAAGTCAACTCTAAATAAGTTTCTATCATTCCTATTGGATTAAATTCTTTTTTTTCACATAATTTATTTTTAAAAAAATTTTCTATGCTTTTATGATAATTTTGATTTGATATTATTACTCCTAATTCAGGATATAAAAAAGTGTTTATTGTTTTTTCAAATTTTTCATTTCCAATTTTATATTCATCGAAAATAATTTGCCATTCATCATTAAAATAAGTATTTTGTAATTTATATTTTTTTTCACACTGTTCAGTATAATTAGATTCTTTAGTTTTATATAAATGTTCTCCTAAGAAAAAAAAACCTTCATTTTCATTAGTATAAATAATAGAAAAAATATAATTGGAGAATAATTTTTTATTTTTTAAATTTTCTAAAAAATTAACATCATCTCTAAAAGATTTTCCACTTTGTTTTAAATTTAATCCAATAGCACCACTTTGAGTAATATGTTGATATAAAGCAATTTGTTTAGCATTAATAAAATTAAATTGTTCAATTTTAATATTTCCAAAATAAAAATCATCTGTTGATAAAATTCCATTTGTATAATCTTCTCTATAATAATTATCCATTGGATTTTTTGGTTTATAGGAGGTTGATTGTGAAGATTCAAATTTTTTAACTTTATATATTCCATCATATGCTTCATCTATTATATAAAAATAATATGCATGTAATCTTAATTGAATTGGTATTTCTTGTTTGTTAGAACCTATTTGAATATTTATGTAAATATCATTAAAAAATTTTTCTTTCATGTAATTTAATTCTAATGCTGTTTCATTTACTAATGTTTTAAATGGAACTACAATATATGAATGTGATATTATTAATAACAATGAATATATTATTATTTTCATTTTTTTAATTATTTAATTATCGTATTTAAAAATTATAGATGTTATAAAATATTATCAATAAATATTTTAAACTAATTAAAGTATATTTTATAAATTTATAAAAAATTATTTTACTGAAGAATTTCCCATACTTTGTTGATATAATTCATAAAATAATCCATTTTTATTTTCTAATAATTTTTTAGGATTATCAAATTCAACAATATTTCCTTTATTTAAGACCATAATTTTATCATAATTAATAACAGTTTTAATTCTATGAGCAATAGTAATAACAGTAGATTTCATCATCATATTATTAATAACATTTTGAATTAAACTTTCAGTTTTATAATCAATACTTGAAGTAGCTTCATCCATAACAATAATTTTACTTTTCCTTAAAATTGCTCTTGCAATACAAATTAATTGTTTTTCTCCAATTGATAAATTTTTTCCATTTTCTTCAATTTCATCATTTAATTGTAAATAATCTAAACCAATAGAATTTAAAACATTTTCAATTTCGATTTTAGTATAATTTCCTAAAGGATCAATATTTTCTCTTAAATTTCCTTCAATTAAAAATGGTTCTTGTGGAATAACTGTAATAGATTTTCTTAATAACTTTAATCCTATTTGAGATATATCAATATTATCAATTAATATTTTTCCTTTAAAAGGTTCAATTATTCTAAATAATGATAATGTTAATGTTGATTTTCCACTTCCAGTTCTTCCAACAACTCCTATTTTTTCATTTGGATTTATTATAAAATTTAAATCATTTAATACTATTATTGTATTAGGTCTATATTTAGTTGAATAATTTATAAATTCAATTTTTCCTTTTTCAGGAAAATTAATTAATTGTTTATCTAAAGGTTTTTCTGTTTCTGCTTCTTGAACTATTTTAGTATATGCAAAACATCTTTCTACTGAAGTTATATGCTTTTGTAATTTTATTAATCTTATCATTAAACTGAATAAGTAATCTATTAATTTCATTGTATATGATAACATTAAACCTATTGTTTGAGCAGTAATTTTATTTCTGAAAATATCAGCAAATATTAATATTACAAATAATAAAATAAAAGATATTAAATCAAGAATTAATCCAAACCAATTTTCACCTCCACTTTCATATTTTTCAGTATTATAATAATTATTTAATTTTGAATAACATTTTTCTTTAAATTTATCTTCATAATTATAAGCTTTAATTGTAGATATTCCAGGAATAGTTTCACTAAAAACACTAATAACAGGAGGTAAAGAAGTAGTACTGATTTTATTTAAATCACCAGCTCCTTTAATATAAAATTTCATAATAATATAATCAACAAATAATAAAGGTGGAAAAATAAATAAAATATACCAATTATAATTAATACAAACAAATATACATCCAAGTAATTGAAATATTATTCTAAAACAACCATTTGTTGTCCAACTTACTTTAGTTGATTTTTGTAAATCTCTGCTTAATTTATTTAATATTTGACCTCTTGGAACTGTATCATGAAATAAATTTATTGGAGCTCTTATTAATCTATGTAATAATTCATCATGCATTTTTTCATTATATTTCACTACACTTATATATGATAAATATCCTCTTAAAAAAACAAAGAAAGTTCCTAAGAAACTTACTGATGTATATATTATTAAAAATTTATTATTTTCATTATTTGATAATTTTTCTTCACTTGTCCATCCCATTAATATATAATCACTTCCTACTTCACATATTTTCCATAATATATTACATAATATTATTGTTATTAAGAAGTTAACTCCTCCTATATATAAAAAATAATTTACCCATGTTTTAATTTTTCCATCTTTTAATTTTGGACTTGCATCATCTTTTGTTATTCTTATTATTTTATTTCTATTATTTATTCTTAAAGCTATGCTTTCTTTATCATTTGAATAATCTATTTTCTCATTTCCTGTTATTGGTATTATATTTGCAAGTTCATCAAAATCTAAATCATCATTTAATTTTAATTTTTCAATATTTTTACTATCATTTTTATTAACTGGAATTAAAGGAGAATCATCAGAATTTTTTCTTCTAGCTTTTAAATAAATAGAATTAGTACAAAATTCTTTAAAAGAAACAGAATTTTTTAATGAATTAACAAAATCAAATAATTCTATTTTTTGATCTTTCATTAAAATAACTTTATCCATTCTATTAATATATTGTAAAGCATGAGTGACAAGAATTCTTGTTTTTCCTTTTAAAAATTTTTGAATGACATTTTTAAATAATTTTAAACCAACATAAGCATCAACAGCACTTAAAGGATCATCAAATAAATAAATATCAGCATTAGCATATAAAGCTCTTGCAATAGCAATTCTTGCTTTTTGACCTCCTGATAAATTCACTCCTTTTTCTCCTATTTCTGCATAATCACCTCCATTAATAATTTTAATATCTTGTTCTAATTCACATATTTTTATTACTTGTTTATATCTTTCTTCATCATATTCATTAAAAAATAAAATATTATTTTTTATTGTGTCATTTAATATCCATGGATTTTGACTTATATATGATATTCTACCATATATTTTTATATTTCCTTTTGTATGTTTATTTAATATGTCCATATTATTTAATATAGCATTTAATAACAATGTTTTTCCTGATCCTACTTCACCAAAAATTCCTATTAACTCACCTCTATCTATATTTAATGATATATTTTTTAATAATAATATATCTTTTTCATTTTCTACACTTCCATTATATGAATTATTTTTAATTCCAAAATCACATGAATCAATCTTAATTGCTTTTCCTGATTCTTCACTTAAGTGAAATATTTGACTAGAATCACTTGATCTTGTCAACAAAAATTTTTCTATTCTTTTCATTGAAACAATAGTATCAAAAATTCCAGTTAAAAAACCTGGAACATTATATAATGGATCACTCATTGAATTAAATATATACATTGCTGTTAAAATATTTGAAACATTCATTGATTCA
Source organism: Isotricha intestinalis (assembly GCA_023807065.1). Classification (NCBI taxonomy): domain Eukaryota; phylum Ciliophora; class Litostomatea; order Vestibuliferida; family Isotrichidae; genus Isotricha; species Isotricha intestinalis. Next base: position 13,151 of record JAJJLU010003734.1, read on the forward strand.
TAAATACAATTATATATTATTATTGAAATTACAGAAATTATTGTTGTTGATGACCAATATATTGTATTTATATATAAAGCTATTTTTTCTATATCACTATATTTTTCTAATTCTTTTTCTCTTTTTTTTAAAACTCTCTTTTCAAATTCATCTTCCCAACTATAAACTTTTAATATTTTTAACATGTTAAAAACTTCTGTTGTTATTTTCATTCTTTCATCTTTTAAAAACATTAAATCTTTTCTATAAGCTAATTTTTTTTTTTGTAAAATTGAAGAAATATACATAACTAATAATAAAGCAGAAATACTAAAAAAAAAGGAAGGACCAAAATATTTGAATAACATATATAAATAAAAACAGATAGAAAAAGGAAGAAAAATAGAATTTGGAAAGGCAGATAAAAAATAAGAAAATTTTTCAGAATCAACTTCAATTAAATTTATTATTTGTCCTTCAGAAAAATTATCTTTATCATAATTAGTTAATTTTAAAACTTTATCATACATTAAACTATTAACTTGAATTGTTGTTTTTGCTCCTTGAGTATCAATAAAATAAGAAACTTTTCTGTTAACAAAAATAAAAATAAATTTCGTTATTAACATTAATATTATTGATATTTTAAGAGGAAAAAAAGGTTTTTCATTTTCTTTTTTTCTAAATTCTAATAAAATTTGTCTAAATAAAAACACAGTTGTTATATTTAAAATATTTTTTATTATTGCTAAAATTAATATTGAAATTATTCCAAATAAATTTGATTGTAATATTGATTTTAAAAGAGGATATTTTTTCTTTTTCTTTATATTATCTTTCCAAAAAGGCATTATTTCATTAAAAAATGTTTTTGCTGATGTTGATGATGATAATTTCCCTAAATCTTTTATTTTTATTGTTTTTGAATGTGCTTTTTTAAGAACTGGAATTATCCATATAAAAAATAAATTTGAAAAAAAGTTGTTAAACCATTTTGTTATTTTTATTTTTGTATTTCTGAAATTTTTTAAAGGAATATAATCCTCTATTTCTAAGTTATTTTTATAATTAAAATTTTCATTATCTCTAGAAAAAAGAATATTCATTCTTTCATCCATTTATTTTTTTCAAATATTAATATCATTTTTTCTGTTTTTAAATGTTTATTTATTTATATTTATTAAAATAATAAAAACGTAAAATTTTAATCTATTATTTTTAGAAACTCAAAAAATTTTTGAAGAGTTTATTGATTGTTATCTTTATTATATTTATTGTTAATCAACAATTTTCTAGTGGAAAGAATAATATCAAATAATTTATAATTATAAATAATTAAAATATTATTCTAAATGTATTTAATTTAAAATTAATATTCGAAAATTTATTATAAAAATTTATTTATTATTTATTTTAATAATTTTCCAATTTTTAAAGCTATTTTAAACACTAATAATAATAATTTCCAAATTAAACAAAAACTATACATTCTTTTTTATAGGAAGAATAATCATAAATATCATCAATTTCATTAATTCTTTTTTTTCTTATCTTATATTTAAAAAATCTAAATACTAAAATCCAAAGAATAATAATTATAGAAGATAAAATACAAATTAAAGTAACTTGCAATTTAAAATAAGAAATTGGATTTTCTATAATTTGATAAAAACCAACTAATCTTTTTTCTTGTTCAAAAATAAATTGATATTTTTTAATAAAAGGTTTTCCCAAAATCCAAAATTTAAATTGATTTTTATCTAATTTATTAAAATAAATAAGGAAAAATAATTTACCATTAATTTCTTTAAATAAATCTTTATAAGTCATTTCAAAAGTAAAATTCAAATCTCTACTTTTAAATTGAATACTTGGTAATTTATAAATTTTAGTCTTTTTATCACAAATATAAAAAATATTTGTACTTACATTTACTTCTTCACATTTGCTTTGATTAAAAATATATTTAATAAAAATAAATTTATATTCAAAAGGCGCTTTAATTAAATCTCTTTCTAAATTTAATTCACAAATAGTAGAACCTTTAAATATTATTTGTTCTTTATTATTATTAAATATTATTTTATCAAAAAATATGTTCCAATCTAAATTATTTTCATTAAATGAAGTTGAAGTAAATCTTAAATTTTCTTTTAAAAACAAATTATTATACATATGAGGAAAAGAACCAAAAGTTATAATTCCATTATTATTATCTAAATATTTTAAATTCCAAGTATAATTTGAAATGACTTTTTTTTCTTTTAATTGTTTTAAAAAGTTAATATTATAATCATCTGAAGGATTATAATAATTTAACCCAATTGTTGAATAACCTTTTCCTATTAAATTATTTGATAAAATAAAAGAAAAATTATTTATGGCAATTTCACTGTTATTTGTATTTTTAAATGTAAATATATCTTGCATATAAAAACCAGAATAATATGGTGAATCAAAAAATTCCATTTCATTTGATTTTTTTTTTGAAAAAGTAGAATTGTTATAATTATAATATGATTCATTTGTTAAATTTTCTTCAATATAAAATTCATAATCTTTTGAACTTAAATAAATATTAATTTTCTGTTTTGGATAACCTATTTCAATTTGAGAAATTAAATTATTGGAAAATAAAGATTTAAAAATTAAAGAATTATTTTCTAATTTTAAATCTTGGTCTTTAAATTTAAAAACTATTCCATTATTTAAATAATTGTGTATTGGTAAAATCCCAGAAATTAAAATTAAAAAATATTCCATTTTTTAATTTGGAAATATATATGATGATGAAATCAATTTAAATAATAATTACAAATATTATTTTTTATTCTAAAAAAAATATCTCAAATTTTTTTATTGGTTTTAATAATTAATAATTTCACGGTTTCAACATTTTTAAATTTTGAAATTTTGTTTTTTATTGTTTTTTTATTTTAATTCATTGAATATATATCTTTCATTCTTATATTATTCTTTTTTCACAATTAAAATCCCAGTTTAAATATCATTTCTTATATATGTGATTAAAAATAAATTCAAAAAAAAAAATATTTCATTATCAAATAAATATTAAATATCTTCATTAATAAAATAAGAAACAAATTCTTTTTTCCTTTGATAAAGATCTTTTCAATTTAAAACATTGTTTATGGAAAAAAACATTTTAAAAGATTAACCAAAAATAACATAAATTAATCAAAATGAATTTATGAAACAAATATAAATTTCAAATGTAAAATATCAAAATAAAAAAAAAATTAAATTTAACATTGAAAAAAAAAATTCAAATAATATAATTAAAAAGTATTGAAATAAAATCATTAAAATAATGGGAGATATAAAAAATAAAGAAGAAGAAGAATATAAAAGAATACTTCAATGTCCCTTATGTTCTAAAATTCCTTTAATAGGATTATCAATGGACGAACAAAGTAATACATTTATTCAAACATTTTGTGAAGGAAATGAAAAAGAAATTCATTGTTGTTATATAAGTTTAAAAACATTTATGAATAAAATAAATGAATCTTTAGAAAATATTCATAAATGTGATAAATGTAAATGTATTTTAGGTGATAGTTTATATTGTAAATATTGTATGTCTTGTTTTTGTTTAGATGATAGTTTATTTCATAAAATAAGAAAAAAATGTAAAGAACCAACAAAAAAATTATTTTATTATAAGCAATTTGATTTAAATTGTTTTAAACATAAATTTCATAAATATTATGCTTTTTGTACTTTATGTAATAGAAATATCTGTGAAGAATGTTTTGAAAATACTTGTTTTTCACATAATAAAAATATTAAAACTTTTGAAATGTATTTTAATGAATTAGAAAATTTTAAAGGAATTGATAAAAATACTTTTAAATCTTTATTTAAAAATTCTGAAGAACAAATTAATCAAGATTATAATTATATTAATTATAATGAAAAAAAAAAATGGAAAGATAAATTTGAAGAAGATAATATTAATATTATTAAATTATATGAACATATTTATGATAATTTTAAATTTTTTGAAAAAATAAAATTTTATGATCCAAACGTAATAGATAATTATAAAAGATTTCAAAATTTTTCTGTTAACAATTATAACAGTGCATCAAATCCAAAAACATCATTTGAAACTTATTTAAAGGGAAGAGACACGAAATATGATTTATCAAAAATATATTTAAATTATATAGAATTAAAAAAGTTAAAAAATTTAAAAGGTGAAATAAAATTATTAAAAGAAAATGTATATCAAGATGGTAAATTTTTAGGTTTATTTACTTCAGAATGTTTAAATTTAATATCAGAAAAACCTTATAAATTAGAAAATGAAGGAAATAAAGAAAGAAGAATAATAGGAAGATATGATTGGAAAAGAGGAGATTATTATATAGGATTATGGAATGAAAATAATGTTTTTCATAATTTTGGAGAATATTATTTTAAAAGAGATGAAAATAATTATGATAAATATATTGGAGAATTTAATAATGGTGAAATGGAAGGTATTGGATTATATATTTGGAATGGAAATAAAGAATTTTATTATGGAAATTTCTATAAAGATAAAAAAGAAGGTGAAGGATGTTATGTTTGGGAAGATAAATATATTTATAAAGGAAAGTTTAAAAATAATAAAAAAAATGATGATAATGGTTTTCTTTATTTAGATTTAGATGATAAAGATTATTTTAATAATAATATATATGATAATATTAAACCTATTAATGATGATGAAATGGAAAAGAATTTTGGTATTTTTAATAATTTTTATTATTATAAAGGAAGTTTTGTTGATGATTATAGAGAAGGTAAAGGGGAAATTTTATATAGAAATCAAGTTAAATATATTGGCTTTTTTGAAAAAAGTAAAAGAAATGGAGAAGGAATTGAATATAAAAATGGTGTTATAAATGGAGAAATTCATGGTATTTGGAAAGATGATAAATTAATTCAGGTCATTGAAAATAAAAATGTTAATATTATTTAGTATTTATTTTTTGGAAATTTTAATTTAATTTTTTTTTTATTTTTCCCATTTTTATTTTTATTTCTAAAAAAGAATATTTAATTTTAAATAAACAAATTGAAAAAATTTATTTTAAAAAAATTCAAACAATTTAAATAAATAATAACCCAAAAAAATTATTTTAATGCATTTACTTAATTATTCTTTTTTATTGTTAAATTTATATTTAAAATTGAAAATAATGAATTTTATGATTTTGAATTAATTTAATTTAATTTGAAAAAAATATGAGTGGAATTCCTATTGAATCTTACTATAAATTAAAAAATGAATATTTAATTTTGAAACAACAAAATGAAGAAACAATATTAAATTTAAATAAAAATGTTAAACATTTAAAAGAATTGATTGATTCTTTAAAAAAAGAAAATCAAAAATTAAAAAATGAAAATAATTTAAATTCTCAAAAAATATTGATTAAAAAATTACAAGAAGAAAAATTACAACTTTCAAAAAAAATTATGGATTTAGAGAGTGAAATTTTACTTTATAAAAATGATTCAAATGATACAGATTTAAATTTAATTCAACAAAATTCAGTTTCTTCATTAAGAGAAAAAAAAATCATTTATTATTCTATAAATAATTTTTCTTTTTCCTTTCTTCAAAATAAAATTAATAATAATAGAATAAAAGAAAGTTTAAAAAAGAAAAATGAAGAAATTTTAATTTTAAAAAATGAATTAATGAAAAAAGAAAATTTAATTGAAAATTATAAAAAAAATTCTTCTCAAATAAATCAAAATATTTATTCAATAAAAAATAATATTTTATTTAGAAATAAAAGTGATTCTGATTTTTTAGCTTTTTCATTGGAAAAATATAGAAAAAAATTTATAGTTTTTAACACAAAAAAATTAGGATTAAAAGTTAATAAAAAATTAAAAAAAAAAGAAAGTGAAGAATTAAATTTAACAATTGGATTTGAAAACGAAGAAGAAAATTCAAATTTAGAAAAAAATATATTTTCAGAAATAAATAATATTTTAGAAGAAAAAAGGAATTTTATTATTAAAACTTTAACTTCAGAAAATTTTTCTTTTGATATTTATAGTCAAAATCCAAAAAAAAATAATTTAAATACAAATAAAAAATCAAATAAAAATAATAATCAAAATAATAATAAAAATATTTTATTTTCTGATATAACTAAAGATATTGATAAAATGTTAGAAATGATTAAAAAAAGAAAAGAAAATGTGGAAAATGAAAAAAAATATTTAGAAGATTTAAAAGATAATTATATTAATTAAATAAATAAATAATATTGTTTTTAAATTATTTATTTATAATTAAATAAATAAATTTAATTTAATACTTTTAATCATTATTATAATTATAATTTTTAATAAAAATTCTAAATCAAAATTACTTTTTTAAGATATATATAATAGTGTTTATTGATTAATATTATCTTTAATTTGGATTTTAATTTTTTTAATTTGGTTAAAAACAATATTATCTATTTTTCTTCTTTGTTTTATTATAAGTTTATCATTTTTTCTTAAAACTTTATTAATTTTTTCTTGAAATTCCATTTTTGATTTTTCTTTAAATTCATTCATTTTTTTCAATTTATTTTTTCTTTCAATTTTTTTTTTAACTACTTTATAATTTTCATTATTTATTAAAATTTGTTCTTTTTCATATGCAATTAATTGATTAATACATCTTTCTAAGTCTTTAAGATATGTTATAATAGTAACTTTTTCATTAAATTTTCTTTTTATTGAAATATGATATTTTTTATTTATATTCATATAAACTTCTAAAATTTTTTCTTCAACTAAATCTAAATTTATTAATTTCTTTAATTGAATTTGAATATTTTTTTTATAATGTTTTAAATACTCAAATCTTATTTTTACTTCATTATATTTTTCAATATAATTTTGAATTTCATTTTTATAAAAAAAATCAATTTTTGAATCTTCTTCATATAAATCTAATAAATTATTATATTCATCTCTTATTTCATTTAATTCTTTTTGTTTTTCATTAAATATCACTAAAGAATTTTGAACATTGTTTTCAACTTCATTTAATTTTAAAATATAACTTTCAATAGAATTAAAAATTAATTTAGGTTTTCTTATTAATTTTCTTCCAAACAATATTTCTTCAATTTCATTAATTGTTAAATTTTCATTTTGTTCTTTTGATAAAATATTTAATCTTTTTTCTATAAAAGTAAAATTTGATAAATAAGATAAAGTTTCTAAATCTAAATTATAATCTTCTTTATCTTCTTCAGGAAATTTTTCAAATTCACTTGTTAAGTTTTTAACACATAATAAAAAAAATTTATTTTGAACATTTCTTTTATAAACTTTATGAATATGCATTAATCTAGGATTTAATAAATAAGTTTCAATAAAAACTTTTATTTTTTTATCTATTAAAGCTTCATTATATTCTTTTTCTTTTTTTAAAGTTATTTTTAAATATTCATAATATTTTTCATCATCTTTCATATAAGCTTTAATTAAATTTATCATTTTTTCTAAATGATAAATTTCAACATTTAATAATTCATTTTGAGTTTGAATGCTTTCATTAAAATGTTTCATTTTATATTTTTGTATATTATTTATATAATTTGATATTATTATTTCTTTATTTTGTGATTTAAATTTTGATAAACTTTCATTTTTTGAATTTATTCTATTTGGAATTGTTAAATAAAATTTATTTTGAAAGTTTGAATTTAGATTTCTTGATTTTATACTATAGTTTAATTCTTTAAGTTTTATTTTTTTTTTTGTTTTCGAATGAGATAAACTTAAATTTGAATTATTATTTATTGTTCTACTATAATAAAGATTATTATAATTTGTATTATTTAAATTGGATATTTCTTTATTTAAACTTTTTTTTCTACATTCAGGTAAGAAAAAATTTGGATTTTCTTCTTCTTTTTCATCGTTATTTAATATTAATTTTATTCTAAAATTTTTATGAACTAATGAACGAATTGAATTTCTGTAAAATGAATTAACACCATTTTGAATTTTATTTTTTTGATATTGTTTAATTTTACTTTTTAAAACATTTAAATCCTTAATCATTTTTTGAGTAGAATCTAATTGACTTGAGATATCAGTTCTTTCTGCAGAATGTGAAGAGAAATAAGTATGATTATGAAAATTCATTTATACAAAAAAAATAATTTAAAAAAAATAATAAATAAATAAATGATAAGCAAATCTCATTTCATAGGAGAGCACATTGCTAACATAAACCAATCCTATAATTTCATAAAGGAATTAGGACAAGGATCATATGGTCATGTATTACGTGTTCAATCATTAGCAACAGGCCACATTTATGCATGTAAGAAGATGAATAAGCGTAAAATCACAAACAAAGGTCGTTTTAAAACTGAAATAGATTTATTAAGAGCAACAGACCATCCAAACATAATAAAACTATATGATATATTTGAAGATAATATCTTTATATATTTAATAATGGAAGAATGTACAGGAGGAGAATTTTTTGAGAGATTAGCAAAGAGAGCAAAAGAAAATAAAATGTACACTGAGAAAGACGGAGCAAGGATATTAAAGCAAATACTTCAAGCAGTAAATTATCTTCATTCTCATGGAGTATGTCATCGTGATTTAAAACCAGAAAATATTTTATTTAGTACAATATCAGAAGATTCACAAGTTAAATTAATAGATTTTGGTTTAAGTAAAGTTTTTGATGGTGATAATAATACTATGAAAGGAACAGTAGGAACAACATTTTACATGGCTCCTGAAGTAATTAATGGGAAATATGATGAAAAATGTGATATTTGGTCTTTAGGTGTTATTTTATATATTATGCTTTGTGGGAAACCTCCTTTTTACAGTAGTGATGAAGAAGAATTAAAAGAAAAAATATGTTCAATGCAATATGATTTAAATTATAAAGAATTTCTTAATGTTAGTCAAGATGCTCTTGATTTGATAAAAAGTATTTTTGTACCTATGGAACAAAGACCTTCTGCTTATGATCTTTTAAATACAAAATGGATTAAAGAAAATGCTCCTAATTCTAAAAATTTAAGTATTAATGTTGATTGGAATCATGTTAAAGATTATTCTCATTTAAATTTATTACAAAAAAGTGTTATTAATTTTACTGCTTTTCATTTAAATGAAGAAGATACTATGAAATTTGTAGAAATGTTTAAATCTCTTGATGAAAATAATGATGGTGTTTTATCAATGGAAGAAATAAGAAAAGGAATGGAAGATTGTAAATTTGAAAGTAATATTATTGTTGATGATATTGTAAATATGTTTAATGATATGGATATTGATAAAAATGGTTTGGTTAATTATACTGAATTTGTTTCTGCTTTAATGGATTATAGAAAAATGATTAAAAAAGAACAACTTCTTGAATGCTTTAAAAGTTATGATACTGATGGTTCTGGAAAAATCTCTTTTGATGAATTTTGTGATATGATTAAACCTCAAAATGAAAAAGAAAAAAAAGAATTATATGATTTGTATAATAAGTTTGATAATAATGGTGATGGAGAAATTGATTTTGAAGAATTTGTTACTGGGTTTAATAGTATGTAATTTTTTATTTTAAATTTAAATAAGGATTTTTTATTGTTTTTTGTTTTGTTATTTATGAAATAAATATTAAGAACAGTAAATATAAAAAAAATAAAGAAGCATTTTCTTTTGTTTGTTAAAAAATATGAAAAATTTATAACATAATTAATTTAAGTATTTTATAGTATTTTTAAAAAAAGTGTTTATCATAATCAAAGGTTAAATATTAGAAATATTGAATTTGAAAAGTGTTTTAAATGCTTTTGAAAAAATCTTTCTTTTTATTTTTTAATTGTAAATATGTATCTATTTGTTTTCTTAAAAAAATTTGTAATAATTTAAGTTATTATGAATCATTATTATTATTAGTTATATATTTATTTGTTCTAGATTGTTTCTTTGTTATAATTTCATTCACCTTTGACTCTATTTAATTTAAATGCATAAATTTGATTAAAATTTCCTAAAATAAAAATTTTATAAATTGGAAAAATAATTTTTATTGATATTTTTTATTATTTTTAATGAATAGTTTTCCAATAAAGAAAATTAATCATATTTCTTTTAATCAAATTCATTCTCAATTTTCTCTTTCACATGATAATGGAATTAATGTTTATGACACAATGAATTTAGAATTAATAAATTCTTCAAATACTTTAGGTGATATTTATATGAGTAAATTACTATTTGAAATAGGATTAATTTTATTTTTTGGAAATGAAAATAATAAAAAATATTCTCCTTATAAAATAGTTTTATATGATATGAAACAACAAAATGAAATTTATTCTACAATTTTTAATTCAAAATTAATTGAAATTCAAACTCAACAAAATTTTATTTTGTTAGAAAATACAAAAGAAATAAATATATATAAATTAAATAATTTAAATAATTTAGATTTTTGTTTACACATTGAATTACCTTATGAAATAAATTTTCCTTTTATTTCATGGAACAATGAAGAAAATTATTATATTTTATATCAGAAAGAAATAAAAAGAATAGAAATCATTAATTTAATAAATAAAAATGAATATTTATTTTTAAATTCCTCAAAAACAAAAAATATAAATTTACCACATAAAAAAGTACAAAAAATATTTTATGAACCAATATCAAATAATATTTTTATTGTAAATGGTTTAGGAGATAAAATATATGAAATAGAAATAAATAATGGAAAACAAATAAGAGAATATTATAGAGGAAATAGTTATGGATATATTTCTGATATTTTAAATGTTCAAAATAAATATATTATTATTTGTAATGGAAATAAAACTATTCATGTTTATGATATTAAACATAAATCTCAAAATAAAAATATTTTTAATTTAATTTCTTCATATACTATTAATTTAAATAGTGAAAATCTATTTTATTCAATATTAAAAATTGGATTTAATGAAATATTTAAAAATAATACATCAAATTTTGAAAAAGATTTTGAATTAAAAGGAGCTTTATTAACTTATAATAAAGAAGGAAATTTTATTAAAGCAATTTGTTATAATGGAATGGTAATTTATATAAATATTGATTATCAAACACCAAAATATTTTTGTAATAGGAAAATTAATTTTATTGATGAAAGTCATAAATCAGAACTTTTAAATGATTTTTAATTATAAATAAATTTTAAATTTCCAAATTTTAAAAATTTAATTTTTTAATAATTAAAATACGTTAAATTAATGAAAATTCTGATCAGGAAATTAGAATTTAAACTTAAATTTTGATAGTAAAAAACTTTTAAATAATGTTTAAAAAAGACAATGAAGAAAATTTAAAAGGAAAAAAAATGAAGAAAGCAATTTCAGAAAATTTAAAAACAATAGATTTAAAAACAAAAATTCCTTTTTCTAAAAAAAATAATTTAAAAGAAAATATAAGAACAATAATATCCAAAAATAAAATAATAAAAAGAAGAATTCCTTTATCAAAAGAAATAAATTCATCAAATTTTGAAAATTTAACAATATCAACAAATATAACAACACAAAGGAAAAAAGATTATATAAATGATAATAATATTGAAGCATTAAAGAAAAATATAAATTTTAATAAAAAAGAAAATTCATTAATAAGAACAAGAAGTGGAAAAAAAAACAATCAAAGTTTTAAAACTTCTCCTGAAAAAAGTAATTCTTCAAATAATAAAGAAAATGTAGAAAATTTAAATATAAAATTTGATTATGATAAATTTAAAGAAATTGAAAAATTTAATATTGATAATAAAAGATTTAATAATTATATTAAAGAAGAAGATTTTAATTTAATAAAAAATAATAATAATAATATTGAAAATATAATTAAAAATGATTCTTATAAACAAATAAAATTATTAAAAGAAAAATATAAAAAGATTTTTGATAATGAAAACAATAATCTTCAAAATGAAATAAATAAAATAAATATAGGATTATTTTCATATAATATAAACAATATAGAAATAAATAAAAACCAAAGAGCATTATTTACAAGAAAAGAATATAAACAATTATTAACAACAGAAAATAAACTTGAATATGGGAATTTAATATTAGAAGAATTTTTTTTAAAACAAGAAACAACAAAGAATATATTAATTAACCATGAAATAACTCCAAAAATGAGATTAAAAATGATTGATTGGATGATTGAAGTCTTTTATAATTTAAAATGTAAAGATATTACTTTTTTCACTTGTGTAAATATAATGGATAGATTTTTTATTTTAACAAAAAGAAAATTTAAACCTGAAAATTTACATTTAATTGGAATTTGTTCTATATTTATTGCTTCTAAATTTTGTGAAGTTTATCCTATTAAATTAATAAATCTTATTGAAAAAGTTGGTCATAATAAATTTTCTAAAAATGATATTTTAAATATGGAAAAAATGATTTTAGAATGTTTAAATTATGATATTTTAAGACCTTATTCTATTGATTTTGCAGAATATTTTTTTGAAGATTTGTTTTCTTTTTTTGAAAATAATTTTAATATTCATAATAAATATTTAGAAGAATATTTAAGAAATTTTATTGAAAAATTAAATATTAAAATTTGTTTAGATAAATTTTATTTTGATAAATGTGAAAGTGTTAAGAAATATAATGAAAAAATGAGAAATTTTTTATGGTTAGTAATAATATATTTACTTAAAATGTGTAATCATGATTATGAATTAATTCAAGAAAAACCTTCTTTAATTGCAGCTTCAAGTATTTTAGTTGGAATGAGAATTTGTGAAATTTTAAATAATGAAAATTATGTTAATGAATTATTCATTGAAAATTTATCTAAAATTTCTAAAGAAAATCAATATAATTTATTATTTTATAGCTCTAAAATTTTAACTAAAGCACAAAATTTTCATAAGGAAAATAATGACATTCATAATTTATATAATACTCATTTTGAAATGATAAATCAAATTCACTTTACTCAATGAAAATTTAATTTGATTTAAAAAAAAAGAGTATTTTAATTTAACTTAATTATATTATTATTATAAATGATTATAATAAAATATATATAATTAAAAAAAGTAATTGAAAAATTAAAAAAAAAATAAAAATAAAATTTTTTTAAATTTTAAATTGTCTAAATCCTTTATAATCAGTTTTTGAAGCCCAATTATTTAAACTAACAACATAATCAATATCTCTTTGAAGATTTTCTTGTTCACTTTTTAAATTTGCTAATTTTTGTCCTTGTAAATGTCTCCAAACATTTTTACTATTTTTTAAATATTCATCTTGAGGATTAAATTTATTAATTTGTTTTTTTTTTAAAGCATTAAAAGAATCTTTAGTAAAAGTAACTCCTAATAATTTATTATTAGAAATATTTTCATAAAATTGTTTTGTAAATCCAGATTTATTAGAATTTAAATTATTATCATTCGTATGACTCATTATTAAATTATCTTTTAATAATTTATTATGTTCATCCTCTTTTTCATTATGATAATCATTTATTTTTTCAAAATAATATTTTTTTTTTTCATATATTTTCGTTCTATCAAGTGTAGGAAATAATTCTCCTTCAAATTTATGTATTGATTTTTTTTCTTTAATTGGTTTTATCATTTTTTTTCCAAATTTAAATTCTAATTCTTTTGAATAACCAGGAGCTAATAGTTTTCTTTTTGGTCTCATTGTTCCTTCATTTACTATAAATAAAATATTTTTTTTATTTACCTTTAAAAAAAATTTCACTGGAAGATGGATGAATTATTTTACGAGTATTTTCAAATTTATTTGATTTTATACCAGGCCATTCTCCTGCTTTATATGCTGGAATTCCATCTATGTAATAAACTGGAGCTTTTGGGTATATATAGTTAGACATTTTTTTTAATTATTTTTTTTTTAATTTGGGAAATAATAATGTCTTATTCTTCTGAAGATAAAAATAGAAATTCAAATAAGAATGATAATAAATCTGAAAAAATATATTTCTAAGTTCATTGTTAAACAGGAGAAAAATATCAATTATAAAATCGTTGTTGTTTCAATGTTAAAAAAAATACAATAATTAAAATATAATTTTGGGTTTTTTCAATTTCAATATATTTTATATATTTTACTTATTTTTTAATTAAAAGATGGTATAAAATAATAGATGAAAAGGTATTAAAGGAAATGAAGAAAAATAATATTGAAGAATATACAATTTTATATATAAAAGAATTAAAAAAAAATATAATAAAAGGAAAAAAATTGTATTAAAATCTAAAAAAAAAGAAAAATAAAAAGAACTTTACAATAATCATGAAATAGTAAATACAGGATTATTATTAATATATAAAAAGAAAAAAAGATAACAAAAATATAAAAGAACTGAAAGTAATATTTTAACAGAAAATAACTCAAAAGCATGAATTTATTGAAAAAAAAGTGAATATAAATTATGATGAATTAATTATTTTAAAGCAAAAAATAAGATAAAAGAGAATATTAATATAATATGGCATTCAACTGTATTTCAAATTTATTTAATTATAATTTTTATTCAAAAAGGAAAATATGAATATGTTCCTCTTTTAATTATTGTTGTTTTATATTCATTATTTTTCAATTTTACAATAAATACTTTATTATTTAGTGATTTAAAATATAAAAATGGAGGAGAATAAAATTTTGGTAAAGTTGGATTCTATTTGTTATTTACTTTTTGTAAAATTTTAAAAAATTTTATTTGTAATTTTACAAATTATATTGATGGATTAGATGTTATTATTAAATAGAAAAAGTCCCTCTATATTCTATTCAAATATTCAAAATGTTAGAAAGAAATTTTTTTCAAAATATTTTAATGCTATTTTTTATATATTATTCAACTATATTTTGAGATTTATATAGTAAATCTCAACGAGCTTTTTTTAAAAATGAAATTTTGTGGAATTTAAACTCTTTTTTATATTCAATTGGTTTTGTTTTACTGGAACTATTTTTAGATTTATTACTTTATATAATAAAAGTAAATGTACTCTAAAAATATTCAAAAAAAAGCATAAATAAAATAAAAAAATAAATAAATAATGATCAATTGTTTGCAAATTTTCATTTGAATTCAATTTTTATAATCAAAATATTAAATTTCAAAATTTTATGATTAAATTATATACAATAAAAAAGTTTATGAATAATAGAATGTTATCTTTGAAAAAAGTACCATAGTGAATTTTCATTAAATATTTATTTACAAACTAAAAATAATAAATAATAAAAATATATTTTAAAAAGCTTGAAAAAACAAATAAGATAAAATAAATTTCAAACTTTTTATAATAAAAAAAAAATTTACCCATATCTATAATAATATCTTTTTCCAGCATCAGATTTATAGACTTGGTCACTTCTTTGGAAGAAATCAGAAATCCATTGTTTCCCACTGTACATAGCCATATGACCATGAATATGTGATTTAGTTCTATCTTGAACATAAACATCTCCTTTTTTAGGATTTCCTCTTTTAATTTGTTTAAATCCTATTTGTTTCATTATTCCTCTTGTGTGATACATATAAGCACTTCCTTGATTTTTAAATTTAAATCCTCCCGCATGTAATGCCGCTGCCACATATCCTGCACATTTATGAATTGATTTTTTATGAGCGTGAGATACTAAGTGACTAACTGCTTTATTCAAATCTATTGAAATGGAAAAGACTATAAAACATATTAAGATTATTGATTTCATTTTTTATTAATCTTTTTTTATATATATATTTATTTTTAATAATAATTTATGAAATTATGATTTGATAAGTTATTATTTTCATATTTATTATATTTTTGAATTTTGTTTTTAATGTTAAATTTAGGTAAGTAAAAGGAATTTTAATTTTGTTCTTTAGTTTATAAATTATTAAAACTACTTTTTTTCAATTTTTAAATAAAATAATACAAATAAATTTTTATTTAAAATCAAAAATCAAATTTATTAATTATTTAATTATATATAAATTATTGTATGAAATCAATGATTAATAATAATTTTATTATTTAATTGTATCTAAAAAATGGTAAGATAAAGAAATTTACCTTTATAGAAAACTTTTGCTTTAAAAAAGAGACTTGGAAAAAAAATTAAACAAAATAGACAAATTCCAAATTGGATTAGGTATAGAACAGGTAATACTATAAGATACAATGCAAAAAAGAGAAATTGGAGAAGAACTAAATTAGGTTATTAAGAATTTTGAATGAATATGTTAAAACGATAAATAAATCATTTAAGTTTATATAATTATGAAAAAAAATTTGAATTTATATTCCTTTAATTTTATCTCTTTAATTTTTAATAAAAATATTTAACAAGATTTTTAAGTTTTCAATTTTAAATATATTAAAAAAATATAATTGAATTAAATTAATTTAAAAAATTGACAAAAAAATAAATTAACAAAACCTATGTATACTTAACTAATATATTTCCTTAAAAAATTATAAAAATGAATAATTAATCTGTACTTATCTTATTATATATTTCATCTCTATACATTTTTAAACTTTTTCTAACATCATCAGGTTTTTCTTTAGCAATTCTAATTAAAACCCTAATTAAATCAAATAAAATATAATCATCATTATTATTATTTTCATTTCCAATAATAAAAGGTTTAATAATAATTCCATTTTCTTGTTGTAATTTAATATTAATAGGTTTATCATCAACAATAATAGTTTTTTTTAAATCTCTTCCTAATTTGTTTAAATCTTTATAATAATTTGCATTTACAAAAATAGCATTTTCTCTATATAATCTATAAGAAAAATACTTTTCATCTTTTTCAATGAATTTAATAATTTGATCTGCATATTCTTTTAATCCAGTTGTAAATATTATTAATTCATAATAAGGAAGAAGAGAATGTAAAAAATCTCTTAAACCAGGTCTTAATAATATTGAATTCCCATTTTTTGGAACATGAACTAAAGTTTCATCTAAATCTAAAACTAAAGTATATGGTTTTGTTGGTGGAAAAGGAATTAAAGTTGAATTATTATTTATATTCTTTACTGGAGTTAAACTTTGATTTTTAGTATAATTTGATAAATTTAAATGCCCTATATTTTTTTCAATATAATTTCTTCCTTTAATTGGAGTTTTATTTTTATTTTTATATTCATTATTATAATTATCAACAGTATTATGATTATAATTATTATTGTTGTTAAATGTATAAATTATTGCATTATTTTTAACCCTTGAATATGTACCAAGATCAGGTGTTAATACAAATTTACCTGAATCAAATTCTCTTTTTGTCTGATTTATTTTTTTTTCTTCATGTGATTTTTCAATTATTTTAGGATTATTTTCTATTATAAAATTATCATTAATATATATTTTTTGTATTTCCTTATCTGAATTTATTATTTGTGGAGTATTAGCAATATAATTGTTTAAAAAATTATTTTCATTAGGAGAATTTTGAGAACAGTTAAATAATGGGATTGATGGTGAAATTTTTTGAAGATTTTGAAATCTTTGTTTAATTGGAGTAGATGCTTTAATAGGTTTTCTAAATAAAAAAATATTATTTGAAGAATCATAAAAAGTATTGTTACCATTAATTGTCTGAATATTATTTTGTAATATCTGAATTCTTTTATTTTGTCTTGATTGGGGTTTAGTTGTATAATTATTTTTATTATAATGTAAATTAGAAGTATTAGTTTGAAAAGGATTATTTATTTTTACATGATTAATAGAGTTAACTATATTTTCTACTCTTCTATTTTCTGGAATTTGAAAATTTGTATTTATTTGAATATTATTATTATTAGAATAAGTATTTTTGTGATTTTTATTTTTATTAATAATGAAATTGTGAAAATTTAATTGAGGATGATTTGGATTTTTAATCTCATTAATATAAAATGAATAAATATTATCAAATGATTCTATTTGAATATTGTTGAAATATTGTAAAAACTTAATTGAGATTTTTTCATTTATTTTATTATATTGTTTTAAAATTTTTAAAATACGATTATGCATATCTTTAAAAGATAAAATTAATATTTGAGATTCATCCTTAGGATTTATATTTGGATTATTTAAAGAATTTCCATAAATACTTTCCCCCATTAAATTATGTATATTAATAATATTTTTCATTTCTTCAAAAAAAAATTTTTGTTTACTTTGATTATTAATATCATATAAAATAATCATTGAAAAGAACATTACAATTAAAGTTTTTTGAATTAAATCTAAAAATTTATTTTCTCTATTTTTTTCAATTATATCATAATAAATTATTTTAAAAATTTCAATCCATAAATTACATTCATTTGGACAAGGATAATTTTGAAAATACAATTTTTGAATTTTATCAAAAAGAATATTAATTTGGTTAATTAGTTGATTTAATTGAAAATCATTTAACAATTTTTTTTTAATATTACAATTAGTTTTATCACCAGAATTTATATTATTTTGTTTTTGAATTTTCAAAGGATTTGATAAAGTAGAAAGAGTGGATGAAGTAGGATTATTATTATTATTTATTTCATTTTTACTATTTGGGATTTTTAAATTTTTTAAAAAATTTAAATTGTTAAAATTAATATTTTTCGTATTTAAAGGAAGATTATTCATTTTTGATAAAATACTTTTTTGATATAAAACATCACTTTTAGGATTTGATAAACTAATTGCACTTTTATTACTTGTTAAACTTATTGAACTTCCTTTTCTACTTGTTACAAATTCTTCATTTTTTGAAGATGTAGACATTTTTTACTATAAATATTTATTTAATTAATTATTGAAATTGATTTAATATTATTCTTAATTGTATTAATTATATTGAAATATTAATGGCATCTCCTTATTGGCAATGTATAAGTTTTATTGGAGTATTATATTTAGTAATTAAATTATTTAATTTTTTATTTTAGTCTCTTTTATCTTTTTTTTCCTTTCGTAATTATGAAGCATTGAAACTTAATCCTAAGACTTTTAATAATACAGGGTATACTTTATTATATGCTGCCATTTTTTATTTTATACTTTTTATTTTTTCTTCTTTTTTTATGGGAAAGAGTGAAAAGAATGAAATTGAAAATGTTAAAAATACTTTTACTAATATTAATGATGAAGAACAACCTTTACTTGAAGGAAATATATAATAGAGAATTTATTTGATTTAATATTATTTAAAAATCGTATTATATAATATGGTTCAAATTTGTTAGTTTATTTTTTAGGTTTTAAATATTTTTTAATTTTATAAATTTATTATTAATTTATTTTTTATTACATTTCAATAACATAAAATAAAAAGACAAAGACAAATATCATTTAAAATTTTTGGAAAAAATTAATTAATTCATTTGAATTATTCTATAGAAATAATACCTATTTTTCTATTTTAATTAATTCCTCTTTATAATAAAAATATTTTTCGATATTAATATATTTTATTTATTATCATTTATTTCAATTTCAAGTTTTTTTCTTTCAACATTCAATGTACTTTTTTTTGTTTATTATTACTAATAATATCTTTTCCATGTTCATTATCTTTATCATATTACTATTTCATATAGATAATAATTTTTTAATCAAATTTTAAATTTTAATTTAACTCAGAAATAATATTTTATTCTTTTATTTTATTTGTATACTCAAATTTTTTTATGAAGAATATAAAATTTTAAATGAAATTTAATTATTTAAGAAAATCTATAATAATAATATCATTTTAATACATATATTATTATTATTATGTTTCATTTTTTTTATTATTCTAATAATAATAAAAAAAGCAAATTTTTGTTTTAATTACCTTAAGGATTATTTTCTTTGTTCCCTTCATTTTCTTCATTAGAATTTTTTTCATCCCAGCAAAATTTCCAATCTAAAACAAATTTCTTAGCAACAAACAAATCTTTAAACAATTTTTTAATACCATCATAATCAGGTTTTTGTTTAAATTCTAAGCTCCTAGCATAATTTAATAAAATAGGAAATTCTTCAGGTAAACCAAAGCATAAATCTTCAGGAGAATACATTAATTTTTTTTCCATAATTTTTTTATGCTTTTCCTTTTTATTTTTCACTCTAACACCTTGCCAAGGCAATTTTCCTTTAGCTAAAAAAATTAAATTATAAGCAATTCCTTCAATATCATCTCTTCTACTTTGTTCAATTCCTTGATGAGTAAATAAAGAAACATATCTTGCAGTTCCTGTTAATCCTTTTCCTTCTTTATATGGAATATGTTCTTTTGTATTTTTATCTATATATCTTTTGGATAAACCATAATCTATTAAATAAATTATATTTTTCTTTTTTTTCAGTCCAACTAAAAAATTCGCTGGTTTAATATCACGATGAATTATTCCTTTTGAATGAATAAATTCTATTCTTTCTATCATTTGAATTCCTATTTGGATTATTGTTTTTAAATCAAAAGATTTTTTACAAATAGAATATAATTTATCAAGTGAATGACCAAGTAATTCCATAATCATATAATTTTTTTCTTTTGTTGATATAAATTTAAAGGCTTTTGGAATTCCAATTCCACCTTGTAAAATATTCATTATATTATATTCTGTTTCTAAATGAGGATGAGAATTTATTATTTCTACTTTTATTCCTAAAGGAATATGACTTGGAGTGTGTTCTCCTTTATATATTTGACCAAATCCACCTTTTCCTAATTGCTTGTTTAAAAATAATATTATATCTTTTTCTATTTGAATTTCATTTTCTGTATCGCCTTTAGATGACGTTGATGAAGTAGTTGAATAGGACATCATTTTTTTATTTTATTTTATTTTTTTTTGATTTTTTTTTTATCTATTATAAAATATTGGATGAAAGTAAATGTTATTTTTATGATAAGAATTAATAATTCTTTTCATTTAAAGATATTATTTTTTCAATAGTTGTTTATTTTTTTTTATTAATTATAATAATCAAAATTTATATATATTTTATATTTTATAATTTTAAATTTATTTATAATAAATTTTTTTCCCAAATAAATCAATTAAAAATACCTCTTAAAAAATAAAAGACATTTATTCAAAAAATAATTATCTAATTTATAACAATTATTAAATGGGACTCTTGAAAATATTGTTCATATCAATATATATAATCCTTTCTGCAATAGTAACATATTTAATATATGATAATGAAAGTTGTTACTATAAAAAAATGTTATATCCAAAACAATCAAATCCATCAGAAAAAGTAGATATACATAAAGAATTTGAAACATTTGCAAGAAAAGATAAACCAATAAATATAATAAAACTATTTATAGGAGTTTTATTGTTTTTTTGGTAAAAATTTTAATAGCAATTTTCACAATGGCATGTTTAATGACAATTTTATTATTTAAATTAAAAAAATTAAAAACACCAGGAATAATATCATTATCAGAAAGACCATCATTTCAATCTCAAATCAATTTTTGGACAAGTTTATATTTATTTGGTTCAGGATATTTAATAAATTTCCAAAAGCCAAACAAAGAAAAAACAATTGAAATATATAAAAAATATTTTGGTCCTGATTATGAAATATCATATGATGAAAAATATTCATGTTTTATATGTAATCATGTATCATTTATAGAAATATTATTAGCAATGA